>BHFT01003195.1:0-32367 GCA_004320025.1 Laticauda laticaudata | reverse complement strand
AGAGAAGAGAAGAGAAGAGAAGAGAAGAGAAGAGAAGAGAAGAGAAGAGAAGAGAAGAAAAGAGAAGAGAAGAGAAGAGAAGAACTTGATTGTTTCTTTAAACGGGCACTAATCAGTATACATTAAAATGAAATTTCATTGTATTTCACCTCTCAGAAGATAGTCATTATGCATATACCCACATATATGACACAGAGAAACATCAGCCTACTTCTGATGTTTCTTCGATTACATACATATAGATGGCCAAAAAAATAATAATAATAACCCTGAGAATTTACAAGATTCATAGGAGCCAGGGAATCCTGTGGGTCCCATCCCTGAGGGAGATACACCTGGTGGGACTCAGAAGAAAGGCCTTCTCCATGGTGGTTCCCTCTCACTGGAACATCATTCCCCCAGATATTAGAATGGCCTCCACTCGAACACTCTTCCAGAAAGCACTGAAGGGTTCTGCCAGCAGGCCTGGGGAATACAGAGTAGGATGGAGCCCATTAAATGGCTCATGTGATCTGCTATCGCTAGGCGGAGGGGTTGATTTTATTTTATTTTATTATATTAATTGTATTTGATTCTTTTTAATAGTTTTATTGTTTTAAATTAGGCTTTATATTCTTTAAGCCGCCTTGAGTCACCATTTGTGAATAGGCGGCAATATAAATTCAACAAATAAACAAACAAACAAAAATCAATAAGGAACAAAGCTGTTACAGAATTTAATAGTTCTGCTATAAATATTTTGAAACCTCCTCCCAGAGGGGGAGCAACAGAAACAGACTATGAAGTGAGAGTGTGGGGTCTCCAACAATGCTTTGAGCTCGAAGCACATAGTGCTTCTAAGCAGTATCCTGAATAACAGGAAGCGAAGTGCAATCCCCCAAAACTGGAGCACCACTTGAACACCACTGGCATGGACAAAATCACCTTTGGTCAATTGCACAAGGCAGCTTTCTTTGCAACAACTTACTTCCTGTGATGACACCTTTGACGCCAGGTGAATAAAAATGCCAACTCCAGTCAAAACATCTGGCTGACTGTGTGACAAACAATAATGATAACAATAAACAGAAATACCATCAAGGCCATTAACTCATTTGGCAGTTTCAGTGATTAGATACACAACTGGAATAGTGGACTGGATTCAAGCAGAATTCAAACCCCTGGATAGGAAGACCCACACAAAATAATATAATGAATCATGACCTTCATCCATTGCATCTATGCTCTTCTCAGCTTCTGGAAAAGCCAGAAGGATGAAGATGTCTCCATTTCAGGCAGAGCTATTCTTCAAGACAATGATACAAAAGGCACAACATGACATTTATGTATTCACCATGTCATTCCCAGAAGTGCTTCTCAAAAGGAATAGCCTCTACAGAAAGCCCTACTGTGAAGACATAGTATACTATTTTTTAAGGTGTTGGGGGGAAGAGACCAAGAACTTTGGGGACTGCATACTTTTTCATTTTTTTTCTTTTTCCCCTTTTCAGGCAAGGATGAATCTCCAGACAATTATTCCCATTGACTTTTATTTTAAGCTAGGATCTACTGTCAGTGGAGAAAAAAAAAAGAAATAAGTTTTGCNATTCTTTTTATATCCATAGCAGAAAAAGGCAGTCCAAAAGATAGAAGTAGCCAGCTGTTTTTTTTTTTTCTTGCAGAGAATCTACCTTTGAATGCAGTCAGGTTTGTGCTAGTTTCTTTACTAAGCCTTGGTAATACAGCACAGCAGGGTTTTACCTGCCAGGCTCACCTGTGAAGTGGGGAGAAAATCCCAAATGCTAACCACAAATGACACTGCCAATCTCTATATTATTTGGGAAGACTGCCCTTGACTAAACCCCCAGTGGCATGTATAGATATACTCCTGGATGTGTATAAGTTGTACTGAAGACCAGTGTAGTGCAATGGTTTAAAATGCTCTCTGAGCTTGGTTGCCTGCTTGCAAAAGTTTAATTACTCAACTAGGTAAGCAACAGTAGTTAAGGTGTTGGAATTGACTAGGAAAAACCAAATTTAAGTCCCCTTCAGTGGATGAAACTTATTATAGGAGGTGAGGACTGCCTTCAGTCCTTTGACATAAATAGGACCAGGAACTCAAAGTCAGGCAAGCCAGTACTATTTTTATTATAAAGTTATAGAGAATTGCATATCTGAATGTTCTTTCCCCCCCCCATAACTTTATGAGAACTAGGAAGGGTCTTTCTGAGACTCTTTTTCAAGCTACAGCTTTGTCTTAGATTCAGATTTCTTTTATCTGACTGTTGTCTTGGTAGCAGCTCTTATTCCTGTTCCTCAAGGTCATTAAAGTAATGGGCAATGTCAGAAAACTGTCAGAAAGGTGCAACATGTCAAAAAGGCTGGCAGGAGGAATGGAGAAGAAATATGTGGGATCAGATTACTGGAAAATAGCTACTCCTACACTCCTTTTACGACAGAGAATAGGTAGGAATAACAAGAAAAGTGGCGAGGGGAGGAGAATCTAGAAAAAGTTCTTTCTTAAATAAATACCCCTCCTTTTTTAAAAAAAAAACTTATCCTTCATTAAATGTTTGACAATACCAGCTAGGCTCAGCCATGAGGCTTGTGCTAAGTATCCCAACATAGTGTACGATTGTGCTGTCTCATTTATGCAGGGGTCTTCAAACTTGACATCTTGAAGACTTGTGGACTTCAATTCCTCCTCCAGTCATGTTATCTCAGGAATTTTGGGAGTCAAAGCACACAAATCTTAAACTTGTCAAGTTTGAAGACCCTTGCATTAATGCACCATGAGGGAAAGTGTTTTTCAAACTAAATCTGCTGAACCTCAATACCCCTTTTGAGAGGATAAGACTGGAAAGGGCTGCTTTGAGCACCAAAGCATAGGGAGTCTCTGTATGCAGTAAATAAATATTTTTATTTTTTAAAAAGAGTTCCAGAAGTCTAATAGCAAGACCCATGGGCACAGTGAATTTTCTCTAGACCTCCATCTCATATTTATTTGTTTGTTTGTTTGTTTGTTTTGTCAAGCATGTATCATGTAACAGGTATAATATAAACATGATTATGAAAACATTAAATGGATACAAATAAAAGGGAACATTAGGACAGAGACGGTAGGCACATTGGTGTGCTTATGCATGCCCTTTACAGACCTCTTAGGAATGGGGTGAGGTCAACAGTAGACAGTCTAAGTTTTTGGGGTTTGGGGAAGAAATGGAGAATTAGGTAATGTATTCCAGAGATTGACCAGTCTGTTTGTTGAATTCAGATACCTTGTATATGAATTGAGATACCCTGTATTTATCAGGTTTGTCTGCCAACTGTTTTTTTCTTTTTCAAAATCCATAGCATGGGGACAAATGGGAAGTGTTTTGCTTCTCCCTAATCCTGTCAAACTTGTGTTCATTTTTCCATGATAAGTTTTTATTGATGCAAATGATCCTACCAAAATCCCAGGGCTCATTTACATAACTAAAAACACCAGGACCAAATCTCTGGAGAGTAGTATACCAGCAGGGTTATTTAGAAATGAACACATTGTGTGCTGTTGCTTACCCAAGTTGCATTTCAAGGGGTCTCATGAGCCCTTGGGAAAGCTTTAAAATGTTTTCAATTAAAACCCTTCCCCAGAGTTTACCAGAATTATTTAATTTTGGATCTTGAGGCTAAGGGGTTATTATTACCTATGATGAATGCTGTGTACAACTTGAAACAGCTTGGTTCCCTCAGTTATTTCACACATTAAGGTGCTGTAATTGATTTGATGTTCATCATACACACTTGATTTGGTTTAATAAGCTGAGCTGAGTTGCAGGCATTGTTAGGAATTATAGCTGGATATACAGAAACATGTCTGTTCCTATTTAACTCTCAGCTGTCACTAGGAGCAGCCTCGTCTCCTGCTCTGTGTCATCCTCAAACGATTCAGAATCCTGATACAGTGCTTACTGGGTGTCAATGCAAGTCATTTTTTATAAGTAGGGCAAAAAATAGACTGAAGTGCTTGTGATGTAGTATAATTTGTTTCCCTGCCCATAGCCAGGCAGTTGCCCATATTTGACAAAATGAAAAAGCTTAGCACAGAAGCCTTCATGAGCTTTGAAGTTAAGATTGGGTTTGGGCTATTTTGCAGCCATAAACAAAGCAACTAATGATGAGATAGGGACTCATCATTTCCTCAGTTCCCAAGGCTGGTCAATTAATCATGGCACCTGACCCAGAAAATCCCACAAATTTATCTCTCTCACTCGCTGGCAATAAAGTTCCAGTTACGATAGATTTATGCCCCTTTATGACACACAAAATCAGCTACTTGAGACTCACTGCCTCACTCTGCCTAAAAGATGAGCCCACCCTGCCAGAATCACACTTATTTTCATCTACAGACACAAGGTGGAGAGCAAAACTCCCATTTTGTTTTTTTGTTTTGTTTTGTTTTTTTAAATGTAGCACAGATCTTTATTATACCAGAATTCAGAAACTATAGTTTGCTTTCTTCAAGACTGAGCAACGTGAGACCAAAGGCCCATTTTAATGTTCACTCACTGAGTTAAATTGCCAGAAATTGGTAGCATAGCTTCTACACATCATGAGACAGGAATCACAGTAAAATTATAGGACAAACTTTCAAATAGGAATAACATGCTTTAAAAGCAAAGAAATGTTCCACTCAGCTCAAAACAGAGAAAATTGGTCGGTCCAATCGGTCTGTTGATTTCTCCTGTGTGACGTTGATATCCTTGATAGTTTACTCTGGCCTCTGCTTCTCTCCAAAATGTGTCAAAAGTTTACCACACATTTTTTAGAATGAAATTCCAGGCAAGAATCTGAAAACAGTTTGATCTTGGCTTGTCCTCAAGCAAGTATTAGTTAACAAATCTCTACTTCCCAGTTCAGATGTAATGCTATTAGATATAATTATCATTATCTGCTGAAACCATTGTAGATGGCTATGGTGGATAAATTATGAAAAGATTAGCATAGAAAAAGTACAACCATTCTGCCCTTGTCTTCAGTACCAGTAAACATGATATCCTTCTCAACTGACTCCATAAGCAGAGTCCTAGGCCCTTGTGTGATGGCTCAATTGTTAAGATGCTGGACTTGTCAGCTGGAAAGATGACAGACTAGATTTAAGATCCGAGCATCGTGTGATGGAGTGAGCTCCTGTTTTGCCCTAGCTCCTGCCAACCTAGCAGTTCAAAAGCCTGCAAATGCGAGTAGATAAAGCCCCTGTCACACTGCACCAATGGATGCAAAGAGGATGTAAAACAGACAAAAAAGCTTGCTATCCGTTGGTTAACGCGATGTACTCACTGCCTCTGTTTTGCTTCCTCTCTATCCATCCAGCATCCGTTTATTGACGTTTTCATCCGCTCAGAAAGTTTTGAGCTGCACAAAACTTTTGCACAGAAAATGTATCCAATTCGTCCGTTCTGCATCCGCTACGCATCCGCTAGGCATCCATTCTGCATCTGTTACGCATCCACTACATCCTCTAGGCATCTGCTGTGCATCCGCGCAACTCCATCCGCTCGGATGCAGGGAGAAAGTGGAACGGACGCAGAACGGATGCAGAACGGATGCAGAACGGATGCAGAACGGATGCAGATCGGATGCAGAATGGATGCAGAACGGATACCTCGCGGAAACAACCATTTAAAACAGAAAAATGTTCACAGAGGGACCTATCTCGGATATTAAGGATGTCTAGAGGATGCCTAGAGGATGCAAAGGGACACCTATACTGCCTATAAAAAGGGGGAGCAACTCATCTGGATCTCACTTTCAGACCAGCAGCCCTGCTGCAGACTTCTGCAGCCTTCATCTGCCTCTTCCTCTTCCACAGCATCCAGTCATGTCCACCGTGGATCGTAACACAGTCCTTTTGGCAGCCACCATCCTTCTGCAACAGTGCGAAGCCATCTGCAGGCTCTGTGAACTCTACTATGGGAAGAAAAAGGGGCATCCAAGAACCGTCTGGGTACGAAGATGGTTTGCCAGAAGAGCAGAGGATGGACTGTACAACAGCTGATGGTGGAGCTCAGGAACGAAGACACTCGGGATTCCAGAACTTCATGAGGATGCCACCAGCCATGTTTGATGAAGTTGTGCAGCGGCTGACACCCAGGTTGACCAAGGCAAACACCAACTTCCGGCCCAGCCTGGAACCTGGGCTCAAGGTGGCACTCACTCTGCACCACCTGGCCTCAGGGACCACCTACAGGAGCATGCAGTATGGCTGGAGGATGCCACCTAATACCATCAGCATTGTGGTCAGAGAAGTGGTGCAGGCCATCTACAAAGAATACAAGGAGGAGCTCCTCCAGTGCCCCTCCACTGAAGAAGGATGGAAGAAAGTTGCAGAGCAGTGGTATCAGAAGTGGAACTTCCCCCACACCGTTGGAGCCATAGATGGCAAGCACGTGGCCTGCAAAGCTCCAGCCAAGTCGGGGTCCACTTATTTCAATTACAAGGCCTTCTTCAGCATCATCCCTCTTCACCATGGTCGATGCTGACTACAAGTTCATGTACATCGATGCTTCAGGCAACGGCTCATCTTCAGATGCCCAGGTATACAACGCCAGTCACCTCAAGGAGGAGCTGGAACGCAACCTCATCGTGGGCTTCCCAGATCCAGAACTCCCACCCAACGACACACAAGATGGCCCTACTTCATCGTGGGGGATGACGACTTCTCCCTCACAACCTACTCATGAAGCCCTACACTTCCAGACTCCTCACCCGTGAAGAGAGGATCTTCAACTGTCCAGGGCAACGTGGGTGGTGGAGAATGCCTTTGGCATCCTGGCCAACAGGTTCCAGGTACTTCTCACCACCATGCAGCATCGCCCAGAGACTGTGAGGAGGATCGTGGAAGCTTTCTGCATCCTGCACAATCTCATGCACACCCGCTACCCAGTGTTGCAGAACAGCTCATGTATCTCCAACAAGGCAATGGGGACATGGAGCCTGGGGAATGGAGGCAAGGGCGAAACCTGATAGACACTGAGGATGTGCCAGCCCCAACAGAGCCTCAGGTGAAGGGAAGAAGCAGCGCAACCTCCTGAAACACTGGTGCAACTCCCCAGCTGGAGCGGTGGAGTGGCAAGACAGGATGGTAGATGATTAATGGATGCTTCTTCAGTGTGTCTCATCACACTGATGAGATTGTGCCATGTATGTTGAGTGGCCCGACAATGAACAGGGCATTTAATAAAGAGTTGTGTTTATGTTGAAATGTGTGGATCAATGATTACATTGTTATTGATAATAAAGGGCCATAGGTGTGGCACCTGGGAGGGTGGACCATACAGTCCCACTATGCTTGCACTGGAGGTTTATCTATCCCACAGCTATTACCATCCCAAAGGTATCCCTGCCCATTCCACAGCTATCTCAACCCATCCCACAGCTCTCTTAACCCATCCCACAAGCATGCAAAGGCTTAAACCATTTCTAAAAGTTTCCAGCAAGACTTTATTAAAAAAAAGAAATGAAGCAAGTGTGTGAATCAAAAATAGACTTTATTAACAACAAGCTATAGGACAAAAATGAGTCTCTGGCACTCCTCTTGGTCGCTCAATTTCAGGGGTGAAGGTGCAGGTGCTGTGGAGGTGGCTGGTGCTGGAGTGCTTGTCATCAGCTCCTCCAGAAGCAGAAGCAGCAGAAGTTCCAGACCCAGAAAAGCGAGCCCGTGCTGCAGAAGCCCCAGCAGAACCTGAGTGAGGGCCAGGGAGCGGGATGGTAGCCCTGTCCCTCTTGCAAGGCTGGCAGCAGATGCCTGAGGCTTGTTGTGCTTCAGCAATGGTTGTAGGGTTGCTGGCTGGCAGGAGGCTGGCAGGAACCAGGCTTGCAGGAAGGCTGGCAGGGAGGCAGGCACCAAGGCTGGCAGGAAGGCTGGCAGGCAGGCAGCCACCAAGGCTGGCAGGAAGGCTGGCACCAAGGCTTGCAGAAGGCTTGCAGGCAGGCACGCACCAAGGCTGGCAGGCAGGCATGAACCAAGGCTGGCAGGCAGGCAGGCACCAAGGCTGGCAGGCCGACTGGCTGGCAGGGAGGCTGCAGGCAGGCAGACAGCAAGGCTGGCAGGAGGCTGGCAGCAAGGCTGGCAGGGAGGCTGGCAGGGAGGCTGGCAGCAAGACTTGCAGGGAGGCTGGCAGCAAGGCTTGCAGGCAGACATGCAGGCAGACATGCAGGCAGGACAGGCAAGACAGTCGATGTGTCTGGAAGCAGGTCTTTCCTCTGAACTGGCGACCTGCCTCCGAGCTGCTTCCGTTATATCCACGGGGCTGACCCAATGCAATCCTCCCGCATTGTGCGATTACGCTCGGCATCCGCCGAGGCTTCTGCTGTGCATCCGCTGTGCATCCCCTTCATCCGCTCTGCACCGCTCTGCATCCGCTGTATCCATTCCGCGTCCGCGTTTGCTGAGGTCCCCGGAAGCCTATGGATGTGCCATCCGCCCCATCCGCTTCCATCCACTGGGCTTCCGTTCCGCATCCACTTTCCATCCACCCTGCTTCCTCCCACACGTCCGTGTTATCCGCTCCGGTTATGCAAATTTTTGGCCCCTTCTGAGAGCGGGATAAACAACGGATGGAACATTTTTCTCGTCCGTTGTGTCCGTTTTGCATCCGTTGGGCAGTGTGACAGGGCCTTAAATAAGTACCGCTTCAATGGGAAAGATTACTGTGTTCTGTACTTTCATGCTGGCCACATGATGATGGAAGTGTCTCTTAGGATATGAAACCTCTCTCAGCTGAGAACCAGCAATGTTCATGGTTCCCTTGAGTTGGTCACAACAGGACAAGAGAAAACTTTAAACCAGTGGTGGGATTCAAATTATTTTACTACCAGTTTTGCGGGCATGGCTTGGTGGCTATGGTGTGGCTTGGTGGGTGTGGCTTGGTAAACATGGCAGGGGAAGGATACTGTAAAATCCCCATGCTCTCCCCACCCCACTTATCTGCTTTCTAGCTCCATTCTCCTATGCAGGGTAGCCAAAGAAGACCCAGCCAATCAGCTGGGAATCAGGAGTCAGAAAATAGATGGGGATGGGGCCAGTCAGAGGTGGTATTTGCTGGTTCTTCAAATACTCAAAATTACTGTTACCAATTCTCCAGAACTGGTCAGAACTTGCTGAATACCACCTCTGCTTTTAACCTTTTTAGACCCTTGTGGGGTGCTTCAAGGAGTTTGATGTGATTCCCCTACTCACTCTGTAGTACAGACTGATAGCAATAACACTTCAACTTATATAATGCCCTCTTGTGTTTGACAGCAGTCTCTGGGCTGTATACAATGTCATCATATTGTTCCCAACAGTCTGGGTCCTCATTTTACTGACCTTGGAAGGACAGAAAGCTGAGTCAACCTTGAGCCTTGTCAGGATTGAACTCTAGACTGCAATAGTGTACTCTAACCACTGCACTCCCAAGATACAGAATCTAAGTCCTTAGAAAACAGATTGGGGGGGGGGGGGGNGGGGGGGGGGAAGGAGAGGTTTAACCTTGAGATAAGAAGGCTGAGAAGACATATGATTAGCTAGTTAATACATTAGTTTCTCATAGGTGCCACTGAGTCAGGTTCTATTATCTGCATGGATATATGGTTTCTATCCTAACCTGTCTTCAGTAACATCTGGTAGGTCTTCTAAGAACAGTCCTCTACTTTCTTTTGATCCCATCCATCTGCCTTATCTATTTGCTTTCCTATTCCTGAGCTTTCATGACCTACAGCGTCTTTCATCAGTCTAGCATACAGTAGTTAGACTCAGAGTTTAAATTTGTATGGGGAAAATGGAGGAGGAGACTGGTTGGTTACATATGAGACAGTTTACAATTGTAATATGTTAAAAATGGGTTTGTTGAGACTTTGAGCAGTCAGTTTAGCATTCAATCCAATCTTATTTATATCTTATTATTCCTAATTATAGTGGATTTCTACTTGCTGAACATCAGTTCAATGGTAGCTGTCATTCTGCTCGATCCAGAACTAACACATTCTTCTTGCAGTCCAGGATCCTTTTGGTAGTTATCTCCAGATCTATAATTCAAAGGCATTTATCTTCTTCCTGTTGCTTTTTCTTAGTGTTTATCTTTCCAAGCTATACAGTTCCACTACTTCACCTCGGTGATTTTTACTGCCATAGGATTAACCGGATCTTATTTAAGCTTGCAATTGCTGTTCTCTTCAGCCATGTCCATCTTTACCAATTCTTTACTTTACCATACCTCCAAATCTATTTTCTTTTTTTTTCTTTGTTAACTCTGAGCTCTCTAAATTCAGACTACCTTTATCTTCTTTACAATTAACATTAAATGAGATATTTTACTTTCTATTTTTTTAAATTTATATAATGAACTCTTCTCTTTGTCAAGTAGGGTCATGTGCATTACTCAGATAATTTCCGCCACCAGTTTCTTTTCTTTCTATAATCTCCTCCAACTCTGAATATTCATATTTGCTATACAAGTTAAGCAGGTAAACACTACTATACCATTCATTCTCTGCTCTGAATCATACTGTTTTGCCAAACTCAATACTTACGTTAGGCTATTGCGAGTTGTAAAGTGTCAACAGGGTAATCAAGCATTCCTGCATGCTCGTTATATGCAGTATTTTATTTAGTATTTTGCCATGATGTACATTATCCAAGATTATTGATTGCAGAGTCAGATGTTTATATAGGTTTTGGCATATTTATCCACTTATTGAGTACTTCTCAAGGACCTGAGAT
Organism: Laticauda laticaudata; assembly: GCA_004320025.1. Lineage (NCBI taxonomy): Eukaryota > Metazoa > Chordata > Lepidosauria > Squamata > Elapidae > Laticauda > Laticauda laticaudata. Next base: position 21,644 of record BHFT01003195.1, on the reverse strand, counting down.
AGGCAGATATTCTTTGATGTTGTTAAAGGTATTGTTGCAGGATGTAACAAGGTAAAGTAAAGGTGTTTGTTTGCAATTGCTGATGGTGTTCAAATGGTGCTCCAGATGTTTTGAAATTGCAACCCAGAGTGCCTAGTAATATTGGTATTATCTTTGCTTTCTTTTTCCACAGGCATTCTAAATTTATTTAAAGGTCTTTGTAGAGTAGAAGAGAAGAGAAGGAACTCCAGCAACCAAAACCACTACCCAGAGTTGTTTTGTCTTTCTTATTGATTATTATTATCCTTGTTGTTATAGTGGATCAGCCAGGTGGATCTGGCATTTTTTTCTACCTTATTGTTAGTATTTAAATTTATATGTCATCCAAGTCCTAGCAGGACTCATGGGGTAAAGCTGAACTTCATTCTCCATTATCCATCTTAAGTCCTTTTGCTTTCTCTGAAACATTCCTCTTCATGTGGAAGAACCCTCTTCAAGGATGGATCTTTTGAAGTCTCTAAACTGAATAGATTCAACTTCTCAACTTCTGTTTCCTGCTTTGTAAGTAATTTAATTGTGACACTGGTGTCCATCTGGTGGTGTCCGTGTGTTCCTTGAAACAGCTGTTTGCAATAAAAAGATAATTATCTTTATAAAGCTCTATTAACCTATTCCCTGCATTATTATGTTTATCCAATCCAAATCTTCCTATAATTCCAGGTTTCAAATTTTGCATTCCAACCACTCTATCTTCTTTCTTTGTTGCATTTAGCATCTCTTGCATTTTCTTGTAGAATTCCTCAACATCACTTATAATTTTATCTGTAGAAGATGTGCATGCTTGAGCTTTACAGAATATCTGCTAATTCCTAATTTAACAATCCACTAAATACTGAAACATCTTCATTTCGATTCTGACAATTTCAATTTCCCTGATTTATATTTCTCACATTCCAGTTTTGTTTCTTTTTTTTAAAGGAAAAATATACCCATAAGATTTTTTAAAAATTATTGGTGTGATCATGCCATCTCTTCATTCAATACCTACTCTTGTAGATTAAATGTTAGCCCAATAGCTAGAAGAGAGGATACCAACTTGACAGTCTCATAACCTGCTATACCAATCCATCTAATGTTTGTCATATCCATATGATTTTCTTAGCAACAGAATAGAAATTGGGATTTTTATTTTTGCTTAACTTAATTTGGGACTGGTTTTATAATTTGGAAGACTCCTGTGAACGTTGAGAAGCTATTCTTCTCATTACCTCTAATGTGAATTATAAGTATGTAGCTTTATTCTTTCTGTTTGTTCTGAATGTAAGACTGACATTACCTGTAGTTCATGCTCCTACTGGAACAAATATCAAAGTCATTCAAACTATTGAGTTCACCAATTCAACAAGGTGGCTTCTCTATAGATGACAGATATTGAAAGAACACCCCAAGGTAGAAGATCAAGACCTATTATGTGTAAAACAGGAATGCTAAGACCAATCATAAAGTTACTTTTTTCAATAAAGTTGTAAGTTTGAACAATCTCTAAACTGGGGAGTCACTAAACAAGGACTAGCTCTGTCTCCCATTCAGTTCAAACATATATAACTTTATGTCTCAAAAACATCTCCTTCTTCTCATTTCTTTTTCTTGTCCTCTTTTCTATACCCTGTTCCCAGGAATATACTATTTTGTTCAGATTTTGAATGGAGAATGATGGATGTTAGTAAACTATGTGATGGAGCCTGTTTTGACATACTGTACCATTTTGCTTTTGTTCAAGTATAGCTACTTTCCAATCTGCCTATTAACCCAGAAACCTGGCTGGCTCACATACAATGCATTATTTTTTTTGTTAAACCTTGTCGTGATAAATTATACAGCAAAAAGATCTGCAGACTTGAGCTGCATTTTTTGGACAAAAATGCAACTGGGATATGTGTATCATTATTCCCAATTGACTATACCATGGTTGGAAAAGAAGGATAGAGAGCCTGAGCTGCACAATGCTGGAGCTGACCTTTTCAAAATTATATTTTGTTGGTAGCCAAGAGACTAAGAAGTCATGTAATAGCATTCCTGGCAAAAACTGGGATAAATAAATGAGACTCAACCCCCATTCACATATTTGGACATAGGGATTGAGTTGTTTTTAAAAATAGAAATTTAACACACATGCCTAAACATATGCACATACTCTTCTGTTTGTTTTTAACTTGTTAAGAAAATCAGTATGATATCACACTTTTGTTATATTGCGATTTCATGGCTATCTTCTATGGGAACCAAAGGAACTAGGTGTTGAAACAGGCACTGTATAATCACAATTAAAAATTGGCCCTTTTGGACTTTGTCACACTTTCAAATGTATTTTTATTTATTTAAAACATTTAAATAAAGAGCCATTGTGAAGCAGTGGTTAGAATGCAGTATTGCAGTCAGCTAACTCTGCCAATGGCCAGCTGTTCAATCCTGACCAGCTCATGGTTGATTCAGCCTTCCATACTTCCATGGTCAGTAAAATAAGGACCCAGATTGTTGAGAGCAATATACAGACTTTGAATGTTTGAAAGTTTGAATGTTACACATATAGATTTGGTGGCTTGTGCCTGACAGATTGACTGTGAGGTTTTTTTTATAAAAAGCTTATATTGGAATATTAATTCTCAGTATCAAAATCTTAGGCATCTGTAAGTTAAATTCCACCTTAAAATCTCTACCATCATTATCAATCAATAAAACTTTTGCATATAGTTGAGAATGTATAGACAAAGCAACTCCATTTCTTTTTTTTTTAATTCCTGCCTCTTTATCCAGTTTATGGTGAGTCAGCTTTTGTTTATCTCTTCTTATATTGTTTGAAGTCTTGAGTCCTCTTTGCTAAAAGTGAAATAACATGTTATTCAGTTCTGGTACAAACTAGAGTATATAATAATCCTTTTGAATTAATATTCTTAACCATCCCTTGATGTTTAGTTGCAGAGTTATTAATTTTAGATATTTGTAATTCCAAGATGTCTCCATCTTTTCAATTCCATATCTTTGCTCAATAAATTTGTGCAACTTATATACTCAGAATGGCATGTTATCCTATCTTGTTACTTCTCATGTATTACATAAACAGTACAAGATTTGTAATCTCACAAATCGTTTATCAACAACTAGCACAATGTTTTGGAAATCCTTTTCTTAGCTATTTTTTTTAATGATGAATCCATTCAGGGTTTTACTAATAGCTTTGTGGTAAGAAAGAAGCCTTGAATACTAGATAGGAATAAGAAACATAGTGGCTATGGATTAAATCTATCCTCAAGAAAAAAGAATGTTGGATGAGAATGAAGCAGACAGGAATGAGAGTAAAAATGATTTTATGTCAAAATAATCATGTCCCTCGGTGATGGACTTATACATGTCCTACAACTGCAGTATAGATAAGAAATTAGGATCTACTCATCTCTCTTCAGTGCACACACAAAAATTATTATTTTGATCAAAAGAGACTTTTAGGTGATATAAATGAGCAAGAAATTGTGTGAAAGTGAGTATAGGACTAATCATTCTGAAAGGTAAGATGAAGAATAGGAAACTGTGAAGCTCAGTCAGATTTAGATGCCTAGATAAGTGATGGGTCCCTGGTGCTCTCTGGGTTTGGTTGTTTTCTTACATACATTTCATTATCTAATTGGAACTGATGATATTACTTCATTAGACAATGAAACATCTGCAAGAAAACAACCAAGCTCAGAGAGTACCAGGACTCCTCATGCTACAAATATTCTCCTTTATTTGTTAGACAAGTACTTTACATTCCCACTAGTAAAATACAGAAATATACCTATCCTTTTTAAAACACTTTTACAGGCCTAATTCCAAATAGTGACTCGAGATGTTAGCTTTCTGGCTCAATGTAGGCCATCAAACTATGGAATTAGAGGTTTTCCTGCCAGATATTTTTCTATTCTCCCAATCTTTTAAACAATACCAGTTAATCAGTTTTGTAAACATATTTTTTTAATTAATTTAATTTCTGTTCCTACTCCTTTAATGGCTGCTTACATAAGTTATGGTTTTGTTATGTTGTGTGGGTGTTTAAGTGTTTTTAGTTATTGGGTTTAAAATGTTTGCAATCCTTCTTTGGAAGATATAAATAGTTGGATAAACCTTCCTATTCTTGCCTAATGGAAAAAGAAAACTTGTGCCCCAATACTTATCCGAGTTTCCTAAACTATGTCCTGTGGTTCCTGCATCTATTCCCTTAAACTATCTAGACCAGAGGTGACAAACGCATGTTGTCATGGCAGTGTCACATGATGTATCACAACTTTTTCCCCCTTCACTAAAATGGGCTTGGACGTGGCCAGTGTTTGACGCATCTGGCCAATGGCCCGCAAAATTGACAGTCCTGATCTAGACAATTGTCTGATAGTCTTGCTTACTATCATTTTCTTTTTTTTATTTTGGATGATGAAATGATTTATTAAACATGTATGCCTGCAGTGTGTAGGTTTTTCAACTTCACTCTACCTAGCTGGTTGTGATTTGAAGACTAGATTAAAATGGCTCTTTCTTTTCTGATAAGCTCTTTTGAAAAGCTTTTCCTTAAATTGATGCTGTCGTCTTTATTCTTTTATTTTCTATTTTTACATTATTACTGTGGGTTTCACTTAATGATTTATACTATTGTTGTTTCTACTTAAGACTGGGAGGTTATTAGATTATTAGATTATTTTAACTGCCATTTATCTGTGGTGGGATAGAAATATAATTAATAAATCAATAATAACTCAAAGAGAAACTTTCAAAAAGCAGCTCAAGGAGGAAATGGAACAAATCAACATTAACTGATGATAATTCTTTGAGATAAATCTGGAATAGATTTAGTGAATGGCTGGATTTTTCCATTTTAATACTTAGCTTCTGATATCTTTCTTCATATCGATGAATTATTTTTTTTGTTTACTAGGAATGTATGCTGTTCCATTCACAAAGAACTCACTTCTCAAAACCATTCAACTCAAGGATTTTTAGAAAAGACCCTTTTTATAGGACTCTTTAAGAATTGTGTTTTTAAAGTCTGACAAACACATTTTTGTTAATGTATTCCCTGCCTGTTTCATGGTTGCTAACAATTTTTTTTTTTTTAGCATGAAAGAGCTAAAGATTCTTCTGGCAAATTCATTTCTCCTTTAATAAAAAGCTATAGGTGTTTTCACCTGAAAATGCTGTTTCTCCCATGTTTAAAATGTATATGACTATTTTCATAGAAGAATTGGGGTAAAATTGTAATGTGTGTTCCATAGAGTAAAGACTTACTCTTGGGTATACTCAAAGTGATTTTTCCCTGCCTTGCAAAGCAACATATATTAAGCCCATGTCACACCGGCCAACGGATGCAAAAAGGACACAACGGACGAGGAAAATGTTCCATCTGTTGTTATCCGCTCTCAAAAGGGGCAAAAATTTGCATAACCAGAGCGGATAACATGGACGCAGGGAGGACGCAGGCAGATGCAAAGCGGATGCGGAACGGAGGTGCCAGCGGAGGGAGCGGATGGGACCAGATGGCGCAAACCGCAGGGCTTCCAGGCCTCAGCAAGCGTTGCGAAGGATACCAGGATGCACAGGGTATGCACAGCGGATGAAGCAGATGCAGAGCGGAAGCTAGCGGATACATAGTGGAGCCTAACATATGCCTAGGGGCGGTTAAATGCGCATGCGGGGGGATTATGCGCAAGCCACTGCGGATAAAGGGGAAGCAGCTCGCACTTGGCAAGCATTCGAGGAAAGAAAACCTGCTGCTGGAAGTTCAGTTCCGTTGCCTGCCCGCCTGCATGCCTGCCTGCCAGCCCTTGCTCCGCCTGCTCACCAGCCTGTGCCTGCCTGCCTGCTTGCCTGCCCTTTCCTGCCAGGCTTCCTGCCAGCCTTCCTTGCCAGCCTTCTTGCCAGCCTAACCTGCAAGGCTTCCTTCAGGCTTTCCTGCCAGCCTACCTGCCAAGCTTCCTGCCAGCCTACCTGCCATGCTTCCTGCCAGCCTTGGTGCTGCTTGCCAGCCTTTGGTGCCTGCTCTGCCAGCTTCCGTGCCTGCCAGCCTCCGTGCCAGCCAGCACCCCACAACCATGGGAGAAGCGAAAGCCTCACAGCCTGCCGCATCCCTGGCAAGAGGGACAGGCAACCTACCCGCACCTGCCCCTGACTCTGCTTCTTGCTGGGCTTCTGCTGAAGCTGCTCCTGCAGTGGCTCTGCCTGGTGCTGGGCTTCTGCTGGGGCTTATCTCTGTTGAAGCTGCTCTTTGGTCCTGCTGTGTCCTGCTGGTCCTGCTCGTGTCCTGGACTTCCTCGTCCTGCTTTGCTCCTGGTCTGGCTCATCCTGCTCGTCCTGCTCTGATCCTGTCCCTGCCGTGCGCCTGGACTTGCCTGGCCCTTGCTGGTTGCCTTACTCTAACTTCTGGCTGATTTCCTGGTGTCCTGTGGTCCTGCTGCTGCTGATCCTCTGCGCTGCTTCTGCTGCTGATGTGATGATCCTGCTGCTGCTGCTGATATTGATGCTGATTATATCCTTGCTGGTGCTGTGCTGCTTGCTGCTGGTGGTTTTTGAAGAGCAGCCCCTACTACCTGGGAGCCCCTGATGAGGCCCATCTGTCCAAGCCAAAGGAGAAGAGTGTACGACAAACGGAGATGAGCAAAACTACATTAGGAGGCGCACGAGATTGAGGTGCTGGAGTGGCTGAGAGAAGAACGACTATCTGTGCGGAAGGACACCGGCTTACATGGACAACAAGCGGAAGCATGGCTTGCTTGGAGAGAGAGGCAGAGATATGGTTACACTTCGGAGGTGCTCCTCGGTGGTGAACATATGAACACTGTACAGAAGCTTGCACCTCTAGAAATTGGCCACGCGCCACTGCTGAAGCTGACAGACAAGAACCTACGTCATGCAGGTTTGCAGCTTCCTGGAGGTGAGGTCCGCCCTGGGAGTTAGCACCAGAGCCCTCGCACTACCCCTCTCTCCGGCAGCCTGCTGAGACCATTCCTCTTCCGGCCTGAGATCAGTCCCTGTCTCCAGGCAGGTTCTTTGGGACGCTTGCCACAGCGGCGAAACCTGCGACAGGTGTTGGTAAGCATGTTGGAGTGCGTAGAGGACTCCCTGGTGTGGATGGGACAGAGGAGACCATCGAGTCCAGCACAAGTCCTAGCCGCATCCACCCCCCCAGCTCTGCTCTGCAGAAAGGCAGCAGAGAGCCGGACGCAGGAGGCTGAGCCACACTATCCTTCTGGAGATCGGGACACATCCGCCACCAAATAGATCTCTCTCGCAGCTGGTCCACACCGATTCCTTCATTCCTCAAACCGGCAAGCCCTGTCCCCACCACCTATGTCAACAGACCCTCAAGACATGGTGGATCCACAGTACCAGCTGGTAAGACCGGATCAAGCGAGCTGCTTCACAAACCTCAAGACCCAAGAAACCTGCTCCTACCCAGTGCAGGTCTGCTCCTCCACCTCCCACTCCAGGTGATGTCCCTACCCATGCCAAGCTTCCCACAGGCCTCACCTACCACGGCTATGGCTACCAGGAGGTTCAGCAGCACAGGCAGCAGCCCTTCCCAGTCCAGCACAGAGTCATCCGGCCGGAACCATTGCCACCTGTTCCACTGATAGCACGATTCACCCACACAATGATGCCCACGACAACAGCGTGCACCCACGACAATGATGCCACCCACGACAGTCCTCACCCAGCTGGCAGACAGACAGCCCCCACACACTACTCCTCCTCCACCCCACAGCCAAGCCCGCCTCAGCTACATCTGTCATCAGTACGGGGCTGGCACCCCATGGCGTGGAGGGAAGAACTCTCAGCATCACGGGCTTGAGCCAGCTGACCGACACCTTCCTCCAACCCACCGATCCCTGTGTCCTCTCTGGGACCAGGGCACTCCAGCACCACCCACCACCACAAGCACCTGGACCCTTAACCCTGAGAACTGGGCACAACCTCCGAGTTGACCAAGAGAGCCGCCAGAGACTGGGTAGGCTGGCTACGGTGACTTTATTTGGACACTTGACCTGGCGTCATTTTTTTTTTACAGCTTGTGGTTCAATTAAAGTTTATCTGTTGATTCACAGACTTGCTTCATTCTTTGTTTTAATAAAGTCTTGCGGTGGAAACTTTTAGAATGGCCTTAAGCTTGCATGCTTGTGGGATGGTTAAGCGGATAGCAGAGAATTGGGAGGGTACCTGCTGGAATGGAGCAGGATACCTTTGGGATGCTAATAGCTGTGGGATAGATAAACTCCAGTGCAACATTAGTGGAACTTTATGGTCTACCCTCCAGGTGCCACACCTTGCCCTTTTTTATCAATAACAATGTAAGCAGGATCCACACATTTGAACACAAAACACAACTCTTATGAAACGCCCTGTTCATTGTAGGCCCACCCAACATACATGGCCCATCTCATCCGTTTGATGAGACAGGCTGAAGGAAGCATCCATTAAGCATCTCACCATCCTGTTTTGCCACTCACCATCCAGCTGGGAGTTGACCAGTATTCAGGAGGTGGCAAACTGCTTCCTTCCATTCCGTGAGGCTCTGTTGTGGCCTTGCACATCCTGAGTGTCAATTCAGGTTCCCCTTGCCTCCATTCCCCCAGCTCCATGTCCCATTGCCGTGTTGAGGTCCACACCCCTGTTCTGCAAGACTGGGTAGCGTGGTGCGCATGAGATTGTGAGATTGCAGCAAGCTTCCAATGTCCTTCACTCACGGTCTCTGGCAATGCTGCATGGTGGTGAGAAGTACCTGGAATCTGTTGCCAGGATGGCCAAAGGCGTTCTCACCACCCGCCTTGCCCTGACAGCCTGTTAGTTGAAGATTCCTCTCTATCACGGGTTCAGGAGTCTGGAAGTGGATGGCTTCATGTAGGTTCTGAGTAGAAGGCGTCATCCCCCACGATGAAGTAGGGCACATCTTGCATGTCCTGTGGTCAGAGGGTCTGGATCTGGGAAGCCCACGATGAGGTTCCCTTCCAGCCCCTCCTTGAATGACTGGCGTTGTATACCTGGGCATCTGAAGATGAGCCGTAGCCTGAAACATCGATGTACATGAACTTGTTAGGCAGCATCGACATGGTGAAGAGGATGATACTGAAGAAAACCCTTTGTAGTGAATATAAGTGGACCCCGAGTTGGCTGGCTTTGCAGTGACGTCTTTGCCATCTATGGCTCCAACAGTGTGGGAAAGTTCCACCCTGATACCACTGCTCTTGTAACTTTCGTCCATCCTTCTTCAGTGGAGGGGCACTGGAGGAGCTCCTCCTTGTATTCTTTGATATGCCAGCACCACTTCTACTGACCGTAAATGTATGGTGTTTGTGATGGCACCCTCCAGCCATACTGCATGCTTTTGTAGGTGTCCCTGAGGCCAGGTGGCACCACCGAGTTCGAGTGCCACCTTGAGCCCAGGTTCCAGGGCTGGCGGCGGAAGTTGGTGTTCTGCTTGGTCAACCGGGGGTCAGCGCTGCCCAACAACTTTCGTTCAAACATGGCTGGAGGCATCCCTCATGAAGTTCTTGCGAACGCCTGAGTGTCTTCTTCCTTGAGCTCCACCATTCAGCTTGTTTACAGTCCGATACTGCTGCTCTTCTCCCGATCTATTTTCGGACCCAGACGCTGCCTTGGCCGCCTCTTGTTTTCTTCCCGTAGTAAGAGTTCACAGAACCTGTAGATGGCTTCGTACTGTTGCAGAAGGATGGTGGCTGCCCAAAAGGACTGTGGTACCGTCCCACAGTGGGATGACTGGTTGCTGTGGAAGAGGAAGAGTCAGATGAAGACTGCAGCGAGTCTGCACAGGTGGGCTGCTGGTTCTGAAAGTGAGATGCAGAACGAGTTGTCCCCCTTTTTTATAGGCAGTATAGTTCCTCTCTATTTCTAGCATCCTTAATATCCGAAATAGTCCTTCGGCTCTTATATCTCGCTTTAAATGCTGTGTTTCGGCTTGGATCTGTTCTGCATCCGCTTCTGCATCTGTCTGCATCGTTCCGCTTCCTCCCTGCATCCGGGCGGATGCGCATTGCCGCGAGATGCCAGCAAGATGCCTGGCGATATAGTGTACAAGCGGTCCTGCAGAACGGTTGACGAACTGATACATTTTCCGCGCAATTTTTAGGCAGGCCCAAAACTTTGGATTTTCTATCTTAATAGACGGAGCTTCTGGATAGAGAGGAAGCTCTCTATTTGTTAATACATCACGTTTTAACGGATGCCCAAGGTTTTCTCTTTACATCCTCTTGCATTTGTTATTCGTTGTGTACATGGTGCTTCGTAGATTAGTAATGCTTCACTAATCTGTTAGCCAATGCCCAATGGATCATCAAATAAATTCAAGGATTTGTTTTGAAAAATTGATTGGGAAATTGAATTGAATTACCTTTGAATTAAATCTCTGAACTGATGGTTCATACATATCACCTGACTGTTTTATTCATAATAGAAGCAATAGGACATTTTTATCAAGGCTATCAAACACTTGTAGAAAGAATATGAATCCCTGATGTTAGCATACATGTTGGCACATGTAGTCTATTTCATTTCTAGCCATTGCTCAGGGTGAAGGATCTTGAATTGCTTAGCTGGACTCCTGAGAAATCAGAACGTATGATCTGAAATGACCTTCACTTTTACTATATGGTGTCTTTCTGCTATACAATATGCAGCTTCTTGAACTGCATTCAGAGCAATAAATCACCATCTCATAAGATATTTAAACAGCAACTATGCATCAGTAAACTGTTATAGATTAATTTACATTCTATCATGTTGAAAATATATCTAGTGACCTTAAAAATGAATTTTCATGCATGGTTCAGTAGACCAAAGAAGTCTCAGGACTGATACAATCTATTACGCCAGTGAATATTTAGGGAGTTAAAAATGAAGATTATTGACTTGATTATTGATGCAAAAAAAGCCATTAAAGCCTATCAGGTAATTAAATGCCCTCCCATAAAGAACCTATCTACTAAATGCAATCTAAATTTATAGACATGATCAAAATTAATGATCTCTCTGGAGCCATTAGATCAGTTCTCAGGTACATTTTTATTGTTGTATTTTTATTTATTCCCTTCCATTTTCAGAGAGGGATAATAAGAAACTCAGGGATTTTGTAATACAGTACAAATCATCTGCCTTCTGACTGCAATGTTTAATAGTGCACATAAAATAGCCAAGCTTGCCTTTCCTGTTTCCCTCTCCATCTTTCATTTGTATCTAAACATAAAGTATAGTTCTCTGTTTCAATATTCCAAATGTTATAATTAGATTAATAACTCCACTTGAACCATATGAAGGGTTTCTTCCATACCAACAATTGACAGAAGGTTGGGGGAAATCTGCTATGATACTGAATGTCATGCTATAAGATCTGGGTTCGAAGTTCTAATCCAGATCTGTTTAATTTAGTGTCTGATCCAGTAGGGGCCAGTACAATGCCCCTTTGACTTTGTTCTTATCTTTAGTAAGAGCTGTTGTGGTGCAGTAGTTACAGTGCAGTACTGCAGGCTACTTCTGTTGACTACCTGTTGCCAGCAGTTTGGCAGTTTGAGTCTCACCAGGTTCAAGATTGACTCAGCCTTTCATCCGTCCAAGCGAGGTCAGTAAAATAGGACCCAGATTGTTGGGGGCAATATGCTGCCTTTGTAAATCACTTAAACCAGGGTGTGGCTGTCCCACAGCTAAATGATCTAGATATCTGGCCATAGGATTGACTACACCAGTAACTTCTTGTACATAAATAAATTTTATTCATAATTTTATTCATTAGCTTGCTGTGTGTTTATAAAATGGTTCACTGCTATGATGTTCTATATTTTGATACACATTTTATATGCTGTTTTTGTGAGCTTTATGCATTAATGCTGTATTCTCTTATGCTATACAAAATAATAATAATGCTGTAAGATAGGCGCTTTGGGGGATTGAAGGACTTGTTTGGCCATTGAGTGATCTGCTAATGAATCACACTGCAAAGGCCAAAAAGGTGGGCACAACTGGAACAAAAACTACTGTTGATGGAATAATATTTATTTATTTATTTGTTTGTTTGTTTGTTTGTTTGTTTGTTTGTTTGTTTGTTTGTTCGTTCATTCATTCATTCATTCATTTAATGCAGGATATGCTTGCACCCTTATGGTCCTCTTCTGAAACCTTGCAGTAAAACAGTTGTGGGATTCAGCCAGTTCACACCCATTCAGGCAAACTGGTTGTTAAATTATTCAGTCCCCCACTATTAAAGTGGATCTTGGGTGCTGCAATGGATAAATGGGCAATGGAGTGGCCGGCAGAAGGAAAGGAGAAGACTGCTTTCTCTTTTTCTTCTCCCTGCTCCTCCTCCTTCCCTCATGCCAGACACTCAATTTCCCATTTCTTCATTGCAGTGCAGCGTCAGTAGCATGAAGGACGCTTTTACCTTATCATCCCATTACATGTAATTTCTCCTAGAAGTGTGCCACCATATCAATAAATCTTCTTCCTCGACTCCTCCTCCATCAAACCATTGTTTCCTTGCTAATTAATCCTTATCAATACTTTTTCCTACTGTTAGAGGCCTTTCTGGATTCTCCTTCATCTATTTCCTTGCTCCAAAGGCCATTTGATTTCCATGTGCATGTCCAGCTGCAACCAATGCTTCACCTCTTTCCAGTCAAATGATCCATTCTTGTTCCAAGCATTTATATCTTCTCCATCTCTCCCTTCTTTTTTCTCTTCCAGATCCTCCATTCTTTGATCACAACCAGTATCAAGCTCCTGATTTCCTATATTCTAATAATCTGATACAGCACACAACAGTCCTACCTCATTACTACATCTTAGGATCCCTGTTCTCAAAAAAAAATCTCTTTGCATAAAAATCCCCCAAAATCTACTCAGATCTTAGGTAGGACATGGGGATAGACATGTTACTCAGGAATTCAGGCACTTAAAAAAGAAACAAAGAAGAAGAAGAAGAGCAATCATTCTTGAGTCTCAAAAGTACCTTTTCCAAAGGCAAGTGGACTTCCTTTATTTTTTCCTTAAAGAAAAAATTCTCCAGTTCAATCAGAACTGAAGAAGCTTCTTGTATGAGAAGCAAAATGTCTTCAGTGAAAAAACTAAGGAAGTCCAGTTGTCTTTTGAAAAGGCACTTTTGGACAACCATCACCTGGATGATTGACAATCTGTATAACAAATCATTCTTGAGATATAGTATACAGTATAGTTTCTTTTGATGTGTGTATGAAGCCCATAATATACATATCCTTAATGTCTCAACAGCCTGCATCTGTATGCATGTCCTTGTAGTCAGGTATTATGCATATTGAGAAAGTAATTCTAATATTCTGTGTGTGAAAAGGAGCAGTTGTAATATATTATTACTCCTATAAATTATTACAATTTTTCTTATATTTACAGGTTTGGGGTTTTTTTAGTACAAACTTGTCTTTGCCCCAAAGAAGAAAATAACAGTTATCTGGTTGGTTGCAATTGTTGGAGAACAACCATCCCTGTTGGAAGAAGGGCTCAACTCGTGAATTAGCCTAGATTTGCTGGTTAAATACAAGAGGGTCAGATCTAACATCCCCCTCTCCCAAATGCCTTTGAGCCTTATCTGGTCTTTCCCAAGAAAAAGCTGCCAATCTGGAGAAATTCCTGTATCACAGGCAGACAAAAATAAACTACCTAGTTTGTAGTCTACTTATATGAGTCTGGCTTTTCGTGCAGAACAGGAATGCTTAAAAAGAGCAGCCATAAAGGCACAGGAAAAATACAGAAAACTTTAACTATCTTAATGAAAAAATAGTACTAATGAGTGAAGACAAAATCAGGAAATAAGAACAAAATGATAGCAGTTGGATCATTACACCATTATGACCAAGTGGAACAATTAATAACAAATGAAGTAGAACATTTTGATGCTGCAAATTATACAAGCATCAGAATAAAGATAGCTACAGTCCAAGCTGAAAATCAATTTCAAAAACCAATTAAAAGAGAAAACTGATTAAGTATTAAGGACATGCAAATGAGTCTAGATCTAATTTAATTTTCTGAATTGATTTAAAATGTTCAATTGGTGGAGTTCAGGCTTCCAAATTAATTTGGACTTCAAAATCCAAAAAGATAAAAAAAAGGTGAACACATTTGACTTAGGTGATGAATCAATATAGAAAATATACAAAATCATTCAAAGCTCTGAACTAGATCTGAATCTTTCTCCATTAAATTGGAGGCATCTAGTTCAACTTATTGCTATGCATCACTGGAGATCTGATAGAAAAGTTTGAATGAGTAACTGAATCTATCAAAACTATCTGTCAGATCAGAATCTATCAAATCTTCTTCATATCAAATGTTGAAATCAAGTATTCCTTCAACTGTACTAAGTACAAAAACTCAAATGCTGGTGATTCTTAAGGCCTTTGAGAACTATTATTATATTCTATGTGAACTTCTATCTGACCAGATCAGGTAGGGCTACCAATTCTACTTCTTTTCTTCCTTCTAGTGATTGTCCTGGATTTCTCAGGTCTGACAGCCCTAATTCAATAGAACTTAATCAAGTATAATTAATTACATAACCAAAGACACATGGGATTTTTTTTTCCCATAGAAGCCAAATGTGGGTAAGACAGAAAACTTTGAAAATATTTCCCCTACAACATATTCTATAGCAAACATTTACTGCACTATTCTCAGTCTCATGTATTTTTTGTAGGGCATATACACACATTTTGGCTTGGACATTCTGGAACTGTGCCGCCTGCAGTCCAATCTAAGCATAGTACACAAAATTGTCTGCTACAATATCTTGCTTGTTAATGACTTCTTCAGCTTCAACCACAATAATACAGGGGCAAACAAACAATGCAAACTCAAGGTAAACTGTTTCAAACTTAATTACAGAAAATATGACTTCAGAAAATATGATTTCCTCTATCAGACTCCGTTGTTACAGCCTCAAGCCCTCACAGCTTCTCTCTCAAACTGTCTACCATGGACCTCAACCCAGAACTGGAACTCATAGTCTGTCAATTTTGAGCCTGATGACTGTACCACTGCACCAAACTGGCTCTCAGATAGAGGGTAAAGAGGTAGACATAGAATGGATAAGTGGATTGATCGATATTTATAGAAGAGAGAGAGAGAGAGATTGTGTGTGTGTGTGTGTGTGTTCATACACATACATACATACATACATACATACATACATACATACATACATACATACATACATACGCAGAGAGAGAGAGAGAGAGACATAAGAGAGAGAGAACAGATAGATACATGGATGGATGGATAGATAGATAAGATAGATAGATAGATAGACAGACAGATAGATAGATTAGATAGATGACACGGCTGCAGAGCATGAGAATTGTCAGTTGTTTATTTTATGTTTATTTATTTGCAGATTCACTATGCAAAAAAAAAAAAGGTAAAACTCAGAGATATCGTTTTGCTTGATTGAACTAAGACGACAGTTGCATTAAACCACTGCTAGGCTTAGCATACCTTTTTGTTTTATTTTGAAGACCTAACACCACCCTCGAGAGCTGAAACCACTCATTCTGGTGATACCCCTGCAGAATTCTGAGTCCAATGTAAGCCTAAAAAGGGAATAAAAGACAAAATGCTGTCCTTGTCTTTTTGTATCTTAAGAAGTACGGCTTTTGATAAACAAATCTTGTAGGACAGTTTTCTCCATTTTAATGGGGTCCAGGGAGTAAATTCATTCCAACTCAAATTTCAAAAGAGTTGGAAACCAGATGTGGTTCAATTTAAAAAGTTATCTGTACCTTTCCAACTATTGGGCTAATGTTCACTAAGATTAATGTTTAATGAACTTGACATGCATACTCCATGCACTTTATTAAAAATTCAGTGAAAATATAATGATTATTGCAATGTGAAAACTTCCATAAATTAATATGTTTAATAATTCATCAATAACATGGGACTTAACAATGATCTCTTCTATCAGCTACTTAAGGCCGAGTCCCAATGCACTTATGGATGCAAAGAGGATGTAAAACATTAAAAAAAGCTTCCCAGCCATTGGAAAATGCTATGCATCCATTGTGTACTCACTGCATACGTATTTCATATGCTCTATCAATCGAGCATCCGTCCACTGCAATTTCATCCATGCAAGAAGTTTTGAGCTGCACAAAACTGTGCAGCAGAACTGTGAGCGATGACTTTTCACGACGGCGTACGATGTACATCACGACATAACGGGCAATCAAACGTCTATGTCCGTTTATCATCGTGGCTTAAACGTCCACTGTATCCTTCTGCATCTTCGGCCATCCCTCAACCTAACATCCCTGCACTTGAGAACACGGCAAAGACGCGAGGAACACAACAAGGCATCACGGAGAACGTCTAATCTACCACAGTGTTGGAGTAAGCAGTAGGAAATAGGATAAGGTATATGTAAGCGCATACTGCATCTTGTGAGTATAAAGTATTAAAAACAGGACAAAACATTCTTTATCTGGGAGTTACCTCGTAGAATTAGGTTGGTTTGATGGTCCAGTTGTGGTATATTGTTCTGGCGCAGATCCTGTCTAGAGTATGTAGAACACACCTAGTGGACCAACCGATATATTTCCTATACACAAAGGCCGGGAAACAACATCCACTCGGCATTCGCGGCCACTGGTGACCCATACACGTCCCTATGGCTCGCACTGCAGTTTCCCCATCTCCCACCAACTTAGATCCTTATCTATCCCTCAAGCATGCACACAGACCTCACCATTCTTTTCAAAGTTTTCAAAGCTGTCTTAGTGACAACTCTATTCAAAATGACCAAACAATGAACATAGTGTTCTTAAGCAATGATAACCTTATAACTTTTCTTAGTACAGTTATGACTTATAATAAGCAAAATGAACCAAGTAACGTATTAAGTGTCTTAAGCAAAGATAAACTTTCTTAAGGTAAACTTTATGAGGTATAAATAAGCAAAATAACCAGTAAAAGTGTCTTAAGCCAAAAGTAACTTAACAAGTAACACTCATCTCTGACACTATTCTCAGTCACCCTGAATCATGTACCATGGTCTCAGCTGTTAACGGGCAGGGAAGGAGGTTGGCTGTGCTTGAGTGCTGGTCTGAGGCAGCCATTGGGGTCTTAGGCCCCGAGGGTACAACAGGTGGCTGGTGTTTCAGAAAGCTTCCGAGCACTACTCAGGTCCCTGTGAGGTTGAGAGCCCCTTCATCAAAGGGACTTGAGATGTCAGGCCCGCCAATACTGATAACAGATTGTCCAATTGATGGCTTTGGACTGATGGGGTGGAGGGAATGTTTGGGAGGAGTTGTAGTGGGTGGTCTGGTCTGCAGCGTGGTGAGCGACTGGCACTGTGGCATTCCATGAAACCTGAGTCTGGACGGAAGTTCTCTGTTCTTCTGGGGACATTCCTGATAGTCGTAGGCCTTTGGTAGTGAGGGGTCTTTTGAAAGCGTGATGAGGGCATGTGACATCGCCTGGGTGGAGAAGCAGACCTGGACTGGGGTAGGAGGCAGCTTCAGCTAGGGCACTTGAGGGTTTGTGGCAGAAGTCTGTGATCTTCCTTACATTCACCTGGACTGGGCCTTGGGCAAGTCCCTCAGGCTCTGATCACGTACGGTATGAATGTGTTGGCCGCAAGATGCTTTTCCAAGTGGACCACTGAGAGAGAAGTTCTGTAGTGCTTCATTGTGTCCTGATCTCTAAACAGCACACTGTGTGGTCTGGCCCTCTCAGTCTGCCTCTCTGCCTGCACACCTCTGGAGCTGGGGTGGGGTGGGGGTGGCGTTGCGCCTCTGGTGGCTGACTGCTTTGTTCTGCCATTGTTGAACAAGGCAGGTGCATCATCCGTCAACGGATCCGGCAAGTCTTGCCAGCATGGGAGTCGCAAGCTGTCAGGGGGGCTCTTTGCTGTGGGGCCCTCTGTGAGACAGCTGCCCTGGACAGGTAGCGGTACTGGCTGGCAAGAGCGACGGCTCTCCCTGTGGGCGCTGTCTGAGGGAGATGGGGTCCCCAGACGGGCTGTCCGCTCTCCTGGCTCGGCAGGATCTCCCTACCAGCGACAACGTCACCCTCTGGCCATCCACGTCCACTCGCCGGTCAGTGACTTGAGAGCATAGCCTGCCACATTTCTCTTGAGGTTACGCTGGCCACATATCAAGATGTGCGATGTGCTTCCACGCACCTCCAAGAGATACTTCTGTAATGTACCGCCCCCAGGCTCCTGCCTTGTCTCTCCAGCTGCCTGCTTCTTCTGTGTTCACACGATCAGTCTGTGGCCTTTCTCCACAGGTAACTCATGTCTTCCCTCAAGCCATATCCAGCACTTCAGCCCATGCTCCTCGGAAACGTGGTACTTTTCCTTTCCTCCTTTTCCTCTCCTTAGCCTCCTCTCTCTGCACTTCTGGCAGGCCTATCGCAGGTGCTTGACAGCAGCGGCTCTGACACGCTCAGCCAGGGCTGTGAGGGGTTTGAGGCTTGGGGCTGGTCCACCACAAACAGCCACGCAGCAGCAGCCAGCGTCAGAGTCAGTGCCAGGAGTGGGGTGGCATGCTGGTTCTGCCCTTTCTTGCACTTTAGCCAGGGCTTGAACGAGTAGCACGGGCTTCCTCTTTCTTGCGCCTGGACTGACGAACCATGGTGTTCGACAAGATGATATCTGGCAGCACATCTTTGCCCTGTATGCTGGACTGCGATGAGACGTGCCATGCACGTTTTTATTTCCACAGAGCTGAATGCAATTGGCATACTACCCGCCATCGCGCAAGTGAACACTTGCATCCGAATATACACATTCTGCTGCGAGCAAGTCCCCTTTGTTTCCTTATAGTCCATCCGTGAATGCATCGCTTCATCCCTACTGATACCGCTTCATCCCTGATGCATCTGCCCCTTGCCGCAATGCCGTCTCGCTTTGAAAATTCTCCATCACTGGAACCCTTCGGGTGAGTAATTCTGCTTACATCCGCTTTCATCCTAGGCTTCTCTTGAACCATCGGTCTTAGCAACTCTCGCTAGTACTAACCGCCCGGCGAATCCCTGCTACATACTACCCACGTCCGTTCTTTTCCATTCTTTTCCATTCTGTTTATGAAAATTTTTGCCACTTTTTGGAGCGTATGACAACAGATGGAGCCACCCCTGAAATTTTGCTTGTCCGCTGTATCCTTTATTCATACATTTTGCGTCCGTTGGCCAGTGGGACCAGGCCTTTATCAGATTTGCAAATTTTATGGCATCCTCTAATTTGTTCTCAAGGCAAGTGCTCATTTAGCTGCCCCAATTTACTTGACTTAATTTTGAAAAACCTAAAAAAAAATAATCCATGTAACAACCACATATTGAGTTATTTGCCATATTTTTAGTGACTCAGGATATCACACTCTGACACATGCTTTCCATTGGCAAAGAAACTAAGAGCAATGAATTAATGGAGATGAAACAAGTCTTATCTCAAGAAGTATTCAAAGAGCAGCTGTTCAACCTTGGGAAATATACAGCTGCTTTAAAGAGTTGCTATGTTCTTTACTCTAAATATGCAGTTGCTTTGAAGAGTTGCCATGTTCTTTACTCTAAATATGTAGCTGCTTTGAAGAGTTGCTATGTTCTTTACTATAAATATTCCAAAATAACTTTTTGAGTTAACTTCTAAGTATACCACATTTCCATTGTGAGCGACCTTGTTCCATTCTCTGCTCATGGAAGGAATCTATGGCCAAGATATCTCAATCAAGTTACCTATATTGACTCAGTGTGAGGACCAAACCAACAGAACCCATCGTTCTATTATGTAAAATATCCTATTAGATGCCTTGTTCTTACCATCAAGGCATTTCTAACGATTCGCAATGGAAATGTATTATTTGTTACTTCATGTATATCTTGTGGTTCCCAAAGGAGATCAAAGAGGTGAAATCTCCATCCATTTATCTATTCAACAAAAACCCTAGGAAATGGTTAGACCCAGTCCTGGTGCAATGTTTTGTGTCCAACAACTCTGCGAAGCTTACAACAAAAAAACATTTTAAAAAATGTAAAATTGTCAATTATAAAATAATGCAGCTTTTAAAATCATTAACACAAAATAGAAAATGAGGAAGCCGGATACATGAGAGGGAAGTAGGATTAGGTGTTAATTAGTCAACTACCCCCAGGGTACAACTCTCTCATTGGGCCCTGAAACCACCTGGCAGAACCAGGTCTTAAGAATCTTACAAAAAATCAGGAGGGTGGGAGCCATGGCAAAAAAGAATTTTCTCCTGGCTCTGCCAACCAACATTCTTTGTCTGATGGTATTTGCAGTATGTCCCCCGCCCCCCGACAGTGCAGAGTTTACTTACTTATGTTTCCTTCCTTCACTCCCCCCTCCCAAAATGGCACAGCTCGCTGTGGTCAACTCACCATGGTCAATTTGCCATGGGAGAACCTGCCATGTGACAACTCACTATAGGACAGTTCAACAATTCAATTTAATTATTTAAAATAAGTAAAAAACTATTTTATGTTTTGTCATTTATGCCAGCTTTCCAAGTAAGGTATCCGTCAAAAGCAGAACCCTGAGGCAGGCAGATTAATCAAATAACATGTTTATTGGATACATCATATCAGCACAGCGAGTGAAAACCAACTCTAAAAGTTCCCACAGTTTTTCCCTTAATTAAAAGAGCAAATATTTCCCTCCCCAGATGTCACCAGTCACATTGTCTAATGAAGATAGCTGGAGGCTGCTTGGTTACTCCTCTCCTCCTTTAACTGCCACTTGTTGGGATAACCTTGGGTCCCACAAGAAAACTTTTTGTTTTGACTGTTAGCTGGTCTATCTACTCCCTCCCCTTCTCTCTCTCATAGTTTGTGGCAACTATGAGGTAGCAAAAGATGGCTTCAGTCAGAATCACTTCATAATTGACATAATATTTCATTCTGTTCCTCCTTTGGCATCCTTCCTTCCATGATTCTGTTCCACCATTTCTTCGATATTGTTCTGTGATGAATTCTGCTGATCGAGTTGGCCAAGGCAGTTTGTCCCAAGGTGATTTGGCTGTGATCAGTTGGCTATGGCAAGTTGATTGTGGTGAGTTGTCCTAGACCTCTCACTCCCTGTCTGGGTATGTGGGTGTTATGTGAGTGTGCGCATGTATGTGTGGGATGTTTTCCCAAACTTTCAAATTTATCTCCAAATTTCTCACTTTGGATCATGCAAAAATCATGAGCAGTTCTCATTCTTTATCCTTCCATGTACAACCACCTTGGAGTTAATATGAAATACATCAGTATATCACCACTGTTATTGTTCTTGGCTTTTTCCTTACAGGAAATCAAGTATCCCTACAATTCTGTCCCACCACTATTATCCCCAAGTGATAGAATTTTGGAAAACCAATGCCAGAGAATATTTTACTCAGGAGACAAGAAAAATCCAACAGATATATGATTGATTTGTCCCAGAAAGACATAACCTGCAACCCTCAGCATGCTTTGGTCTAGAACAGTGGTTCCCAAACTTTTTCAGTCCACCACCCCCTTGGTGCTACAAACTTATCCTCAATGCTCCCCACCCAGTGGCAGGATTCAAATTTCTGTGGGCATGGCCTAATTTGAGGGTGTGGTTTGCTGGTCAC
>BHFT01003194.1:0-23004 GCA_004320025.1 Laticauda laticaudata | reverse complement strand
TGCACCAAACTTGATTGCAGGAAATACGACTTCTGCAACAGAGTGGTCAATGTCTGGAATACTCTACCTGACTCTGTAGTTTTTTTTCCCCAAATCCCCAAAACTTTAACCTTAGATTGTCTACTATTGACCTCACCCCTTTCCTAAGAGGTCTGTATAAACACACTAATGTGCCTACCATCCCTGTCCTATTGTTTCTTTTATTTTTCTTATATGTATCTATGTATTTATGTGTATCTATGTATTCATAACTATATTTTTACTTATACCTATTATCTTGTAAGCAATTGATGAACCAAATAAATAAATACATAAATGTCCTGAGGGCCATATCTTAATCCCATCACCCTGGAGCTGAAGAGGGGCAGGAAACTGCAGGCAGCTGCTTTGTCTTTAAAAACATGTTTCTCCTTTTCTCATCCAGGAAAATATAACATTCTGCCTTTTAAAATATTTCCTATTATATTTCATTCTTTTAGGAGACGGGTGGGTGTTAACTTTCTACAATTCCCCCTTTTTGCCAAAATATGTGGGTGGAGCACACATGTTATCGGCAAAAGATTAAAAATTGATCTGATCAATGAGACTTGATGGGTGCTTTTAATTTTTCTGATGCAAAGAGGAACGCATTGATGGGGGGAGCAGAAAAGGATTCCTTCAATGGCTCCCAAAAGCTTTCAACCATGAAGGTCTAGCAGCCAAGAAAAAAGTTCTGGAAAGAAATTTACAGTATCCCATTTTCCATGCCAATTATTTTCAGATGTTTGATGTCACTTTCTGTGAGCTTCCAGTCAGGTTTCAAGCAAGCACAAGTTGCAAAATTCTTCACAGCCATGGTTTTCCTTTAAATAACTACAGCTGCCCTTTCAAGGTTTGTTTCTTTTTTTCCCCTATTTATTTATTTTTTTTAATTATAAGAATTCAACATGGTGCAACCATTCTGGCATTACAATTGCTATACGTATATACATTTTACTTCACCATTTACAATCTCCTTGTTTGATACATTATTTACTAATTATTCTAATCATCATAGCTACTTATGTTTTGACCTTACCTTCTTCTGTGCTCGGATTCCGCCTTGTTTTTTAATTCTAGTGTTAACCTACTTAATTCTGCACATGCCATAATTTTCTTTATTATCTCTGTTTCTTGCGGTATGCTTTCCTTCTTTCAATATTGCACATATATTATTCTAGCCGCTGTCAATTATTAGATACATTACATCCTTCTTGTATCCTTCTGATATTACTCCTATGAAAAAAAAATCCAGCTTAAGTGGAATACACTCTCTCACCATTTGTTCCACCCATGTCTGAATCAGTCTCCAATACTTTTTTGCAGCATTGCAAGTCCACCATATGTGAAAAAATGTGCAAGATACATCTTTGCATTTCCAACAATTTGGAGATAGACTTGAACATTTTGGAAAGCCTTTTGGAAACAAGGGTTGTTTCTTGAATCTGCCCTAGCTCTTACTTTTGTGATGCCAAATTGGGGTAAAACATATCCTGTTTTACTGGGCAGCTGGGCAGCATCATTTGTGAGTCACAATGAGGGCTTGGGTTTTGGAGATCTCTTTTCTGCTACTCTGCCTGAGGGGAATGCCCCTTCCCCCATGGAATTGGCAGGGAGATATGACTGCTTGGGACTTAGTGACACAGAGCAAAAATCAATCTAGGTGGAGCTTTGTTTGGAGGTAGATGAAGGAGATATCCTCAGTCTAATTCTGAATGGGGTGTGTCTGTTTGTTTGTGTGCTTGTGTATTAAGCTACTTCTAAAATACAGGTAATACAGACATTCTGGACAAATTTCCCTCCCATCAGATAGAAACTTGATGTGTCAACCACTCCAAATGCAATCCCCCAGTGTCCATTTAACAACATAAATGAGATAAGAAAGAAAACTTTACTATGAATTTCCACCTTCCCCCATAATCTTTTTAGCTGTCTTCTGGGGATTGGAAACAGTCTTTTAGTCTTTTACTTGTCCATCTCAGGGTCCTTTCTTTCATCTCTGCTGGGTGGCATTAAGTTTGGCTTGGTGGTAAAAGTGGTCAGTCAGGCTTGGGAAGGTTTGCTGGGCTCAATACTGTAAATGGTTTGATTTCAGCCTAAAATACATCCCAGAAGAGAACTTGTTAACCAACACCCTGTCAAGAGAGCCCCAATTTAACAGCCACCAGGAAGAAGTTGTGCATGCCATGATTTCAGACACTCAGCTAGTTGCCCAAGCTACTACTCAAGCCCAAGCCAGATGCTGATTTGACCCCTCTGAGGACAAACTGACTCTGGAAGAAGATTGCTATGGACTTTATTGTTGAACTCCTAGAAAGTGGTGGAAATACAGTAATTTGGACTGTCACTGACTTATTCTCTAAGCAAACTCATTTTGTTGCTTGTTCTGGACTGCCTTCAATAAAAAAAACCTGGCTAGATTGTTCGTGAAACATATATACCTGCTTCATGGAGTACCATGACAAATGATATCAGATAGAGGAATTCAATTCACAGTGAAGTTCTGGAGGGAGTTCCTCAGGTCTGTTGGGTCATCTCAAGGGCTTAGCTCAGCTTTTCATCTGGCTACAAACAGAGCTGCATGATGATGGAGCAATATCTTAGATACTATATAAATTATTAACAAAAAAAAACTGGTTGGACTTATTACCATTTGCCAAAGTAGCTTACAACAACACAGTGCATAGTAGTACAGGACTGACTCCTTTCCAAATTACAAGCAACATGGAATTTGTTCCCATGCCTGAATTACCCATAGAACCACAAAGAAAGCCCTAACAGAAACCACTGAGGAATATAAAAAACAGGCTGATAAGCATAGGTCTCTTCAGCCTCCTTTCCAGATCTATCTATCAACCAAATACCTTAAGTTAAGGTTACCTAGTAAAAAGCTGGAACCAACATTTCTAGGACCTTTCCCCATAGTGAAAGTGATAAACCTGGTAACTGTCCAATTTAGCTTCTGTAGAGTACTAGGGAAAATACACCCAACCTTTCCCACAGTAGCTTGTTAAAACTGGCTGTCACTTTGAGACTAAGACCTCAAGCAGATGCTCCTCCAAACCAGTGATAGTGCAAGATAAAACTCATTATGAAGTAAAGAAAATCCTTAATTCTAGACTATATAGGGATAGATTACAATATTTAGTACACTGGAAGGGGTAACCTTTGTCTGAAGCCACTTGGATAAAAAGTTGGGGTGTAAGGTCAAATAGACTGGTTAAACAATTTCATGACAAATTTCCAGATAAGCCAAAAGGAGAGGTGGTGGGGGGAGAGGTGGTTAATTTGATGTTTGGGACATTAGATTAACACCCTGTTGTTTTCTTGTTATTTTCTTTTCTAGGATGCGATCTTTTCCTGAGGGGGGGAAGCCTGTCAGCTTTGGAAGCCATATTTTACTTAGAAGCTTCCATGCTGCCACATTTCAGTGCCTGGGAAATTGGGAAGGGGGATTTCATAGAGCAGGGAAAGTTTAGACATTATAACATTCTTCTGAGTCAAGGTCAAGTCAAGCCTGCACATGGAAAGGAGGAATTGAAAGATTGTCTCCGGTTTGGACGAGTGGTGATTGGACCATGTGATGGACTGCTGGGTGCAAGGGGTGGATTGTTGCTTTTCAATTATGACGGGGAAACCAGTATGACCATTCCAATGAAACGTAACTTTGAGAAAATGTGTGTCTCAGAGTTTGTTGATTTGGAGTTTGTTAGAACAGACACCATGTCTTAATCTCATCATACTGTAGGTGTGGGGGTAGGGGGCAGGGAGCTGCAGGGAGTTGCTTTATCTTTAAAAACATGTTTCTCATTTTCTCATCCAATTTAGGAAACTGTCAGCATACCTTAGCATCACTAATTAGAATTCATTATAAGCAGTAGCTAATATACTAGAGGACATTATGCAACTGTATCCTCATGTTTGATGTACAAGAACTTTTTCCAATATAGTCAACTATCAGAAAAAAATCAGCTTAGATATCGTAACTTGGATCATGTTTTTGTTATATCACCATATTGGCAGGGATGTTCCTGAAGCTGCTCACCAATTAGGAGTAAGCAAATTGTATACAGTAGCATATCATCACACTTCATAAGACAAGCCATTTATTCAGATATTGGGAGGAAATATGCATGTCTAGATTTTACAAGGTTTCCATTTTGGACTTCTTTAGACTTCTTCAAAAAAAAAGTCCACTGTTAAGCCCCTTAATTAAAACAGGTTTCTCAAATCTGTGCAGTACAGATTTATGGTTGCCAGTAAAATATTGCAGAAAGGTAGCACCCACCCCTCTCCTAGAAAAATGAAATATTCTAGGAAATATTAAAAAGGCAGAATGTTATATATCTCTGGATAAAGAAAAGGAGAAACATGTTTTAAAGACAAAGCAGCTTCCTGCAGCTCCCTAACCCCCCTTCAGCTCCAGGGTAATGGGATTAAGACATGGCCCTCAGGAAATGATCGGATTACCCATCTCACCACATGGCACCTGGGAAGATTGCATCACCCAGCAGGATTCAACCAAGTTTAGCACACATACAACCTACAAAACTAGCTATGACCCCTGACAGCATCCAAACGGGATACTCTTCCTGTACGCCAGGAAGTTTAAAGCTTAGAGAGGGCATAAAAGTAAGAGACTCTCAGCATCTCTTTCCTTTTTGCCCAGGAGTTCCAAGGCATGTGGACCTGTCCACCATTAAACCTTCTTTCCAAGCAACTTCCATGAATCCAGTGTCCACTTGAATCTACTTGGAATTGAACCCAAAAGGATATTTCTTCCAACAATATAGAGGCCTTATAGATACTTCCTCTTAATTTTATGTTCATCACAGGGCTGCATTTGATTCATGGAAGATAATAAAATGAGTTAATGTGTTTATCTTGTTTATCTTTAAAAATTTTAATATATTGATAAATTTGTTAGCTATTATGCATACCTAGGTGCATGTATTTCCGAGATTTCTGAATTTACAGGGAGGAGAACATCTGTTAACTGTTAACGCTCTACAAAATTATGTATTACATAATAACAGAGTTAGAAGGAAACTTGAAAATCTTCTAAGCCAACACCCTGTTCAAACAGGAGACCCTATAACATTCTGGGCAAATGGCTAGTTTTGTTAAGCTGCATAGAAAAAAATTTTTAGGAAAAAATTGTCATAGGGTTGTTTTGATTTTACCCTGTTTATATACTCAAGTGCAGATTTTTTAAATCTATTTAATATCACTGGTATCATGTCTATTTTTTGTCTCTATCAAGATTTCTGTTTAAAATATTGTATTTTATTTTACAAAGAATAACAGTTCTAGAAGTTTGCTTTTTCTTTTCTTGATAAAGTATTCTTTTAGAGGGATAACACAAAACAGTAATAGCTCTTAAGTAGCAAATGAAAAACTTATTTACTTTACAGAATACTGTAAAGAATTCTGATCTTTGACATCTAGTGCAGATTATTTTTCAAACACATACCCCAACCATTAAACATGTAATAATCAAGAAACAGATCTGCAAACATCTAGAAGCAAGCAAAGCTAAAAGCAGAAGTCAACATGAGTTTGTCAAAAACAGATCATGCCAAACAATTCTTACTTCATTCTTTGACAAAATGACTAAATTAGTGGACCAGTGAAATGCTGTGGATCTACTATATTTGCATTTCAGTAAGGCATTTGACAAAGTTGACCACAACTAACTTCTTGGTAAGGTACTGTGGAAAAATATGGGATAGACAGCAGTGAGCTGCAGTGGCACAATGGTTAGAATGCAGTACTGTGGGCTACTTCTGCTCACACCCTACTACCTGAAATTTGGCAGTTCGAATCTCACCAGGCTCATGGTTGACTCAATCCATCCTTCCAAGGTCAGTAAAATGAGGACCAAGATTGTTGGGGGCAATATGCTGACTCTATAAACTGCTTAGAGAGGGCTGTAAAACACTGTGACGTAGTATATAAGTCTAAATGATATTGCTGTTGCTATCATCATCAGATGGATTTGCAACTGGCTGACAAACTGCCAATACATGTACATGGAGGGAAATAATCATTGGGATACCCCAAGATTCTATTTTAGGCCCAGTATTCTTCAATATCTTCATAAATGATGTCGATGAGGGAATAGTAGGGGAAAATTTCAGCCGACAACAAGCTGGCAGGAATAGCCAACAGAAGATATATACATTCAACTTCCAGATGGATCTCAACAGACTTGAACACTGGGCCCTATCTAACAAAACAAAATTTAATGGAAAGAAAAATAAGGTTTTACATTTATGCAATACAATCCAAATGTGGAGACACAGATGAAGTACAACTTGGCTCAATAGCAGTCACTGTGAGAGAGATTTTGGAATCCTACTGGATAGAATGGATAATAATAGAATCCTTTATTGGCCAAGTGTGATTGGACACAGAAGAAATTTGTCTTGATACAAATACTCTCAGTGTACATAAAAGAAAATCTACATTCATCAAGAGTCAAGAATCATAAGGTACAATACTTAATAATAATCATAGGGTACAATAAGCAATCAATTCATACTAGGAAACAGTCAATATAAATCTTAAGGATACAAGCAACAAAGTTAAAGTCATACAGTCACAAGTGGGAAGGGACTGATGATCAGAAGTGATGAGAAGATTAATAGAAATAGTAGTGCAGGTTTTGTAAACAGTTGGACAGTGTTGAGGGAATTATTTGTTTAGCAGAGTGATGGTGTTTGAGAAAAAACTCCTTGTGTCTAGTTGTTCTGGTGTGCCAGTGCCGGCTGTAAAGCATTGTTGTGAGGGGTAGAAGTTGAAACAATTTATGTCCAGGATGTGAGGGGCCTGTAGATATTTTTCCAGTTATCTTTTTGACTCCTCAATGGAAGGCCAGGTTGGTAGTAATTGTTTTTTTTTTTGCAAGTCCAATTATCCTCTGAAGTTTGTACTGTTCCGCTAGCTTGTAGAACGCAAACCAACAGTTTACTAAAGGTGCAGATGACAACTCAGTAATTCCTCTGTAGAGCTGTGAGCAGCAGCTCCTTGGGCGAGTTTAGAGCTTTCTGAATTGGTGCAGAAAGAACATTTTGTGTTGTGCTTTTTTGTTGATGTTTTTGATGTAAGGTATCCAGTTTAGGTCATGGTGATAGAGCACCTAGAAATTGGAAAGGTCTCTTACTGTTTGATACCTGTCTTGGTCTGTATTGTAAGAGATGTGTAGTATGGGAGGGTTTCTCCAGAGAGTCTACCACCATTCAGAATGGTTTTTGAGTGTGTTCAGTTCCAGATTGTTCCAGTTACACCACCGAGGCAAGTTGTACAACCTCCGTCTCTATGTGGATTCATCGTTGTCGTCGAATGAAAACCAATCACTGTGTGTTCATCAGGCAACTTTACTATTTTAACAGATGGATCGTTTGAGATGCAGTCATTGGTAATATAGGAAAGAAGAGAAGTGGAGAAGCAACACAGCCTTGGGGGGGGGCTATGCTAATTTTATAGGTATCCAATCGATTCTGCCTAAGCGCTTCCACCTGCTGTTTCCTGTCTGTTTGTTAGGAAGCTTATGATCCACTTAAAAGTGTGTTCAGGTACCACTAGCTGGTTTAGTTTAGTTAGAAGAATGTCTGGAAAAGTGCAAAAATTCCGATAGAAGAGGAGGTGATAAAGAAAATAATGGAATGTGCAGAAATGAGTAAACTGACATTAGCAGTTAGAGAGCAAGAAGATAAAGAATATTATAAAATTTGGGATTTATTTTATCAATGGCTAAATAAGAAAATAGTGAAATAAAATATATTATAATATAAATAGAATATAATAGTAAAGATAAGACAATGTAATGATATGTTACAACTGATTATAATGAAATGAATGATATTTTGAACTAAGTTTTGTAAAATTTGAGATTTGCTCATAAAGGATGGTGTAAATTCATAATTAAAGTCTAATAAGGAGTTAACAATAATATATAATATAATATGCATATTTGATCTATATAATATTAATTTTAATTTAGAAGGGAAAGACTGTTGATATCATGCATAAAAGATATATACAAACTGACACACTGTACAATGGAAAGATGGTTTTATTTGATGTTTTATGTTTGTATTTGTCAATATTTGTTGTCAAAATAAATAAAAACTTTAATTAAAAAAAAAGAATGTCTAGAATGATGGTATTGAATGCTGAGCTGAAGTCTACAAAGAGGATTCTTGCGTAGGTATTTGAAGATTCAAGGTGTTGTAAGATGTAGTGCAGAGCCATATTAACAGCATTATCTGTCGATCTATTTGCTCGGAATACAAGTTGCATGGGAATTAAAAGTGGATCCATGATGGTTTTTAGGTTTTTAGGATAGCACTAGCCTTTCAAAAGTTTTCATAACTACTGATGTTAGAGTAACTGGTCTGTAGTCATTCAGTTCCTTGATGGAGAGCTTCTTTGGCAATGGGATGATAATAGAGCACTTGAAACAAAAAGGAACATAGCACATCTCTAGTGATTTATTGAAGATTCAGGTGAAGATGGGGGCCGATTGGTCAGCACAGACTTTTAAGCAAGGATCTTGTCTGCCCTAGCCCTAGTGCTTTTCCTGGCTTTTGTCTGTGAAATAGATCTTGCATTTCTTTTTCTGTGATCACCAGAGATTTTGAACCCAATGGATTGGGGCCAGTTGTAGGAGGCTTGGCTGTTGTTGGTGTGTTTGAGATGGGGGTTGTGGAGATAGGTGGCTGTAGTTTCCTTTCAAACCTGCAGTAAAATACATTCNATAGGTGGCTGTAGTTTCCTTTCAAACCTGCAGTAAAATACATTCAGATCATCTGCTAGTTGTTGATTTCCTTCTGCTTGGGAAGGAGGTTTGCTGTAGCCAGTGATGTTTTTAAGAGTTTTCCACATGTTTGCTGGTCCATTTGTTGAGAACTGATTCCTTAACTTTACAGAATAGCTTCTTTTTGCTGCTCTGATCTCTCTTGTTACTATGTTTCTGGCCTGATTGTATGGCATTCTGTCACCTTTTCTGTAGGCTACCTCTTTGGAAAAATGTAGCTTAGTCTAGCTGTGAACCAAGGTTTATTCTAACTATATATTTGCAGGTTCCTTGTTGGTACACACTAGTCTTTACAGAAGCTGACATATGATGTTACAGTATCTGGGAGCTCATCTAGGTCTGCAGAGGTATCTTCAAAAACATTTCAATCAGTGCAATCAAGGCAAATGTGGAACTTCAGCTTTGCCTCATCAGACCAAGTCCACACTGATTTTATTGTTGGTTTCATGGTTTTAAGTCTTTGTCGGCAGGTATAAGGTGAATCATGCAGTGACCAGAGTGTTCCACAGCTATTCATGGTAAAGATCTATAAGCATCTTTTACTGTTATGTAGCAGTCATCTAAAGTATTTTTGTCTCTAGTGGGACAATTAACATACTGGAAATATTTTGGGAGCTTTTTCCTTAAATTTGCTTGATTGAAATCTTCTAAAATGATGGGAAGGGAATCTGGGTGTTTGGCTTCAGCCTCCATAATTTGATCAGCTAGAGTTAGTAATGCCTTTTTACAGAAGCTTGTGGAGGAACATACACAACTATTAGGAGAAATGAGGAGAAATCATGTGGAGAATAAAATGGCTTGCAGTTGATATATAAAGACTCTAAATTTTCATTACAGAATTTATATATTATAATTATATTCTGTTTATATATCAACAGACCAGCTATTGATATATAAACATAATGATCCACCCTTAGTTTTACTTGATGTCTCTTCAATTCTGTCTGATCTAATTATCTTAAATCCTGGGATGTATATGCTGTTGTCATCATGAATTTCTGCATTAAGTCAGATTTCAGTAAAACAGAGAACTGCTGAGTTGTAGAAATCAGAATTGTATTTATTTAAAAGGAGTATTTCATCCATCTTGTTAGCAAGCGAGTGTAAATTAGTCAGAAAGATGGAAGGGAGAGGGTTCCCCCCATTTCTTAGTCTATTTAAAATTCCCGCTCTTTTACCTCCTCTCCTTTTTCGGCACTGCCACTTCTTTCCTTTGTTTGTTGTAGTCTATAGCACTGGGGAATTAGTTAGAATCTCCTCCATGCTTGCAAAGACAATGTGTGTGAAAGGAATCAGAAGGCTACTCCTTAAAGAAACATTGCCCAATTCTTAGCAGATGGTCTGAGAGAGCATTTCAATGAAGCAACCATTGATGATGCCATCTTGGATCAATCTTGGATTAAACAGTCATTTAAATGTGAGCCAGTAGTGTGTTGCAGCCACCAAAAAAGACAGGGCAATCCTAGGCTGCATTAACAGAGGAATAAAATCAAGTTCACATGAAGTTTTAGTACCATTTTATAATGCCTTGTTAATACCACACTTGGAATACTGCATCAACTGTTGTCACCACAATATAAAAAAGATGTTGAGAATCTGGAATGCAGAAAATAGCAACAAAAATGAGCAAGGGTTGGAGACTAAAATATATGAAAAACATTTGCAGGAATTGGGTATATGTAGTCTAGTGATAAGAAGGATTAAGGGTGACATGTTAACAGTGTTCCAATATTTGAGGGGCTGCCCTAAAAAATATGATCAACCTACTTTCCAAAGCACCAGAAGGCAAGACAAGAAGCAATGGATTGAAAGTAATCAAGGAGAGAAGAAGTAAAGAGAAATTTCCTTACAATGGGAACAATAAACCAGTGGACTGTCTTGCCTTCAAAAGTTGTGGGTGCTCCATCACTGGAGGCTTTTAAGAAGACAATGGACAGCCTTTTATCTGAAATGGCATAAGGTCTCCTGCTTGAACAGAGGGGTTGGGCTAAGAGACTTCCAAAGTCTCTTTCAACTCTGTCTGCCGATTATTCTGTTAAACTTTATGCCTCCTCAACCAAATGCCTGTTATATCCATCTACCTCTTTCCTAATGCATAAAGCACACATCTAACTACATTTCTAAATCATCCCATTACCCATCTATGATCCTGCAAATCGAACCCTAATTCATTTTTCTAAAAAATATTCACATCCTCACATTCTGATTCTAACATGGATTGATATCAATACACATATTACAGTATATTAAATTCCATGAACTTAGCTATGAATGGCTAACAAAAACTAGCGATGGTGCTGAACTGTAATAGCAATAAGATACACTTCTGCATAATTAGCAAGTCAAAAATAGACATAAAATCTTGTTCCATGATTGAAATATTTTATACTATTTAAATGCATTTCAAACAGCTTTGTCATGTTTTATAGAAGTATATACTTTATTTATTGTCGCAGGCCTAAATCAATCTATGTACTGCTGGGAAAACAATTGACATAAAAGCATCTTCCACTCTAGTCACTTAATTTGTCAGCACTCTTCTAGTTTTTGTCTCTACAAATAGAGCATACTGACACCCATTATGTCATCAGCAAATCCTAAAACCCAGGAATGCTTTCAACATGTTTCAAAATATCTCATTTGCTTTCCTTCTGGTTGTCACACTGTTTGCTATGAGCCTTCCCAGACATGGTTAGCATCAACTGAAGATAGCAAATGCAGACGTTATAAAAATCCAAATGGAAGTTATACTGCCACTGGGAGATCTTCGTCTTTTTTTCAGTTCCAGCAATATATGTCACAAATTAACTTAGAATTAGAATAGGAGTTTCATAATAATCTGGTCATATTTAGCAGGGTCTAAGCACAACCAGGCATTTGATTCATGTCAGGGAAAGTACTAGAGATACAATAGAGAGGAATCCATACAATTTGATCAGTTTCTTCCAGCCACATGCATATTTTGACTGTTTAGGATGTACAATATCAAATACTGTTTTTAAAGCCCATGTCACACTGCACCAACGGATGGAAAGAGGATGTAAAATGGAGAGAAACACTTGCCATTGATTGGTTAACACGATTCATCCGTTCTGTACTCACTGCGTCTGTTTTTCATCCTCTCTATCCGTCCAGCATGCGTCGACTCAGGTTCCATCCACTCAAAAAGTTTTGAGCTGCTCAAAACTTTTTGAGCGGAAAATGTATCCAATGCGTCCAATCCACAACGCTATACGGGGAAACATCCATTCTACATCCGTTGTCATTCCCCATTACTCATCCGCTATATCCACTAGGCATCTGCTTGCGCATTCGGTGCAACTCAAAATCCGCTCCAGCAGTAAACGACACAGGGAGGTGAAGCGAAACGACGTGAACGGAACGCAAGCATTAGTAGCACGGACGGAGAAAGGAATGAAAGTGGATGCAGCTCGCAATAAAAAGCATTTTAAACGCGAAAAACGTTCGGCACGGGGACTATCTTTGGATATTAAGGCATGTTCTAGAGGATTGCCTAGAGGATGCAAAAGGACACATAGTGGAAAAACCTATATTGCCTATAAAAAAGGGGGAGCAACTTCACTGGATCTCCACTTTCAGTCCAGCATCCCTGGTGTGCAACCTCTGCAGCCTTCATTCTAGTTTCTTGCTCTTCCACAGCATCCATTGATGCTCCACCATGGATTCAATAACACACTTTCCTTTTTGGTAAAGCACCCATCATTTCCTGCAACAGTGCGAATCCATCTTACAGACTTTCTTTCAAAACTGTTCTACGCGGAAGAAAAGGAGGCAGCTAAGAAGGTCTGGGTCCGAAGATGGATCGGAGAAGAAGCAAGAGTACGGACTGTACAACAAGCTAATGGGTTGGAGCTGGAAACGAAGACAACTTGTACATTCCAGAACTTCATGAGATGGCCTCCAGCCATGTTTGATGAAGTTGTGGAGTGGCTGAGACCCAGGATTGACCAAGCCAGAGCACAACTTCCGGCCCAGCCTGGACCCTGGGCTCAAGGTGGCACTGACTCTACGCCACCTGGGCTTCAGGGACCACCTACAAGAGCATGCAGTACGGCTTGGAGGGTGCCACACAACACCTTCAGCATTGTATGTGTGGTCAAGAAGTGGTGCAGGCCATCAATCGAAGAATACCGGAGGAGCTCCTCCAGTGCCCCTCCACTGAAGAAGGCATGGGAAGAAAGTTGCAGAGCAGTGGTATCAGAGGGGTGGGAACTTCCCCACACCGTTGGAGCCAAGATTGGTAAGCACGTTGGCCCGCCTGCAAAGCTCCACAAGTCGGGTCCACTTATTTCAACTACAAGGGCTGGCCAACAGGTTCCAGGTACTTCTCACCACCATGCAGCATCGCCCACAGGACCATAGGAGGATCGTGAAGCTTGCTGCATGCTGCACAATCTCATGTGCACCCGCCTACCCAGGCTTGCAGAAACAGGCTCGTGGACCTCCAACAAGGCAAATGGGATGTGGAGCCTGGGGAATGGAGGGCAAGGGTGAAACCTGATAGACACTAAGGATGTCAAGCGCCCCAAACAGAGCTTCACGTGAAACAGAAGAAGAGCACAAACCTCTGAGACACTGGGTTGTGCAAACTCCCCAGCTGGCGAGCAGTGGGTGGCAAGACAGTGATGATAGATGATTAATGGATGCTTCCTTTCAGCAATCCATTAATTCTTCCTTCTCATTCACACTTGATGAGATTGGGCAATGTATGTTGAGTGGGCCTACAATGAACAGTGGCATTTAACAAAGAGTTGTGTTTATGTTGACCATGTGTGGATGAATGATTACATTATTATTGATAATAAAGGGCCATTAGGTGTGGCACCTGGGAGGTGGGACCACACCAGTCCACTATCTTTGCACTGGAGCGTTGATCTATCCCCAGCTCATTACCCATCCCAAAGGTATCCCTGCCCATCCCACAGCTATCCTTTACCTATCCCAACAAGTATGTAACGCTTAAACCATTTCTAAAAAGTTTTTTACTTTATTTATAAAATTAAATGAAAGCAAGCTGTGTTGAAGCAAAGATAAATCTTTATAATAAACAAGCTGTAAAGAAAAATGAACCCAAGTCAAGTGTCCAAAGCAAAAAATAAAGTCTCTGGCACTCTTCTTTGGTCACTCTGAAGGCATGCCCATAGTCTCAGGGCGGTGAAGCTTCTAGGGGCGGTGGAGGTGCTTGATTAGTGGGGGGTTGTGGTGGTTGTTTTTGTTGTGATGTTGGGTGTTGTTTTTTTTTGTGTGGAGTGTGGGGGGGTGCGCTAGAGTGCTGGTCTTGAAGCGCCACTGGGGTTGCCTGGCCCCGAGAGGACAACAGGGTAGTCGATGGGACGGGGTTGAGGAAGCTCTCAACAGCTGGCTAGCCCCATAATGTTTTGAGAGCCCCTTCCTCCATGACATGGTCAGTCTTCCTGCATAGTAATCTCTCAGACAGAATACTGAGGCTGGGCTTGGCTGTGGGGTGGGAGGAAGGAGCAGTGTAGTGGGGCTGTCTGGTCTGCAGCTGGCGTGAGCGACTGGCTTGTTGCGCTTCAGTGCTGTGGGGGGCATCCGTGGTGTGGGTGGCATCAGTGGCACCCGTGGCGTTCGAATACCTTTGCCTGGACTGGGAAGGGCTGCTGCTGTTAGCTGCTGAACCTCCGTAGCCGAGCTGTAGGAGGAGGGGCCTGTGGAAGCCTTGGAAGGCGCAGGGAACATTCATCTGGGGTGGAGGAAGCAGGCCTGGACTGGGTGGGACCAGGTTCATCTTGGTCTGGAGGGTTGTGAAGAAGATCGGTTTGATTCCTTCCTTCACACCACCTTCCGACATGTTCTATGAGGGTTTCTGGTTGAACATTAAGGAGAGGAAGGGGCTGGCGTGGAGGGAAAGTTGGTTGGCGTCGGGTATGTGTACCAGCTGAGAGAGGAGATCATAAAGCTGCCTCTGGTGGGTGTTCTCTTGTCTCCAGCAGGACCAGTGTGGCTCTGCTCCCTCAGTTTGCCTTCGTCTGCCATTTTGTGGGAGGTGGGAAGCTGGTGGATGCGGTCGGGCTGTGCGTGGAAGTGCCGTTCTCCTTTCTCCCACTGCATCAGGGGGTCCTCCTCCGCCCTCATCATGGGGCACCCTCACCCCAGGTAGTGCAGCTGTCTAGGTGTCTCGTGTTGTGGCCACAGCTCCACAGACACCTGCCTGGAGACATGTAAGCTGACTTCTCTGCAGAAGAGGACTGGCTTCAAGCAGGCTGCCTGGAGAGAGAGGGTTGTTGAGAGGGGGCTGGCTTCCTCGGTTTGTGCGGACTCTCTACCCTCCAAGAAGCTGCCACTTGGCCATCCGTAGGGTCTCTTCTGTCGTCAGCTTGACCGCGGCGGTGGTGCTGCTCGAGATAGTGTTCTTTGAGCGTGCAGGCTTCCCGTAAAACCAGGGTGCATGTTGCTTCCACCAGCCAAGGAGCACGTCCAAAGTGTATAGGCCCAGGCTCCCGCCTTCTCTCTCCCAAAGCACCTGCTTCCTTGGTGTCAGTGTGCGAGTATTAGGCTAGCCTCTCCGCGCAGGTAGATTACTCATTCTCCCTCAGCCACTCACAGCACCTCCTCCTCATGTTCCTCTTCTATGTTGTTATTTGCCTCCTCCCTCCCGTTCACGCATCTGGCCTCTTCCTTCCCTTGGCAGGGCATTGGGCCCTCATCAGAAGGGGCTTCGAAGGTTAGCTAGGGCTGCTCCTCCACACCAGCAGCAGCAGCAGCAGCAACAACAACAGTTAGCACAGCAAAGCAGGAACCAGCAGCACCAGCAGCAACCAAGGAGCAGACCAGGAGCACCAGGCAGCGACCAGCAGGACCAGGAGCGCGCCAGCAGAGGAAGCACCAGCAGGACCAACAGGACCAGGAAGCAGCACCAGCAGAGTAAGCACCAGCAAAAAGCACGCACCGAGGAGAGCGCCAGCAGCAGTAAGCCACCAGCATGAAGCACCATCCACACCAACACACTCAGCAGCAGCACCACCACCAACCAGAAGCAGCAAGCAGCAGAGTAGGCACAGGCAGAAGCACCAACCACCAGAAGCCAGCATCAGCAGAAGCACCACCCTCCCAGAAAGCTGGATTCAGCAGCAGAGCCCAGCACCAGAAGATCATGGGAACCGTAGGCAGCAAGGAAGCCCTCTAGCAAAGAAAGCAGAACGTCTAGGGCCAACCAAGTGGGTGTGACGCACTCGCCCCTGTCCCTCTTGCCAGGATATACAGATGCAGCGAGGTTTCCATTTCTTCCCCATGGTTGTTGGGTTGTTGGCTTGGCTGGCTGGTTGAGCTTGTCTGGAAGCAGGTTCTTTTCCTGTCTGAAAAATGGTGGTCACCTGCTTGGGAGTCATGCTTCCCTTTTTAATATCCGCGAGGGCTGATGCAATGCAATCCTCCCCCGCATGTATGCATGCTGATGTAGGCATCTTGCTAGGCATCCTGCTAGGCTCCGCTCTGAGGCTTCTGCTCTGCCATGTGCGCTTCATCCGCTGGCGTATCTCCGCTCTCGCAAAACCTCTCTTTCCGTTTCGCATCCGCTTTGTGCTGCGCTCCTGCTGGAGTAAGCCTGGCGGATGGCCATTCTGCTCCATCGTGCTTCCTTCCGCTAGGCTTTCCGTTCCCGCATCCGCTTTCCATCCGCCCCTACGTTCATCCCCCGTCCGTTCCTTTTCGTGTTGTCTGCTCTGGTTAGTGAAATTTTTGCCCCTGTTTGAGAGCTGTGGGACATGTAGAAGACTGGTGTGGATAGCGATGTTATACTCGTCCGCTGTGTCCTTTTTACAAACGTTTTGCATCTGTCGGCCAGTGTGACAGGGCCTTAAAATCCAACCAATGCAGTGGTAGGTTGCTGCCTGGTCACACAAGTTCAGGCGAACCCACAGTTGTGAGCACTGACTAGGCCCACCCACCTGTCCTTGCACTATCCTTTTCATATATAACTAACTTTCTGACTCATTGCCAGAAAGTTCTGCCCACGCTGCCCAGCTGAGTTATGTGCCACCCTTTCTGCCTGA
Source organism: Laticauda laticaudata (assembly GCA_004320025.1). Lineage (NCBI taxonomy): Eukaryota > Metazoa > Chordata > Lepidosauria > Squamata > Elapidae > Laticauda > Laticauda laticaudata. The sequence continues at coordinate 6,132 of BHFT01003194.1, read as the reverse complement.
GTTGATTAGCTGCATGTTTGAATTCCGTTTCTATCCCAAAGGGCTGCATGCAAGCAAAGTCTCCATGCATGCACACTCACAACCAGCAAACCAGTTGATAACATAAGTGCAGCCCACCTCTGAACTAATGTGATTGGCACAAGTGAGATGCATTCCACATATATTAATAATTTGGCTGTAGAGAGCCATCCATATGGTTTCTACTGATGTACTCCATTTCACCTTAATGTCAAAAATGGGATTACATATTTACAAGCCTATCTTGCATGGCATATACATCTCATAATAATATAATCACACGAACACCAGTAAAATAAAAATCTATAAGCTTAATAAGTCAAGCTGGAACAGTCAAGGGCCTGGTCAAAAAAAGAGAAAGAAACATACTTAAAACTGTGAGGCAAGTTTTGCCTCACTGCAAGTGAAGTTTTTAGGTACCTGCAAATCTCTTAACGTAGACCAGAGAATGCCTGGGTAACATCACTTTTTTTCTTCATTTGGGTTTTATTGAGCTGAGAGTAGACTTCTTTTGATGGAAATGGAAAGTGATGAAGGATGAAACAAGGACAGAGGCACTATTCTGCATAAGGCAAGAAATTGTCTACACCTGTTTTTAATGTTCTGAACTAATTTTTAATAGGCTGAGCAATTAACATGTTTTTAAAATATATTTTCATCTCAGAATGGGCTGTAATTTACAACATAAAAAAATGATGCAAGCAACCCAACTAATTTAGCTTCTTCTTTGCCCTTTCCCTTCATTTACACCATCTTGACTATCATTAAGGATTTTTTTTGCCTGCTGTTTTTTTCTATTTGGTACCTTCAGTGTCTCCTATGAATTGTTATTGGCTCAGCTAACTCTATGTGCTTGGTTGAGAAGGAAGGCAAAATAACTTCAGTTAGAATGAAAATGTGCATAACATTTGGTATTTACATTTCCAAAAATGAGCAACTTAAAAAGCAACATAATTATGTTTTTATAAATGGAAGATTTACTGAAAGCAGCTAAGATTAACAGTTAATCTTAAGTATAAGATTATATAAATCATATATTTGTTCAAATTTTTGTTTTAAAATTCCAGATTTAACCAAAGTACTAACAATTATTGTCAATATGGTAGCTTCCAATTTTCTTGCTTCTGCTTATTTGCATCCTAAAATATGCCATTTCCCCCCTAAAGCCTTTGTTCTTAATTCTAGCTTGTAATTAGAATGAAAATTTGTAAATTTCAGTTACAGCTATTCTTCCATTTTTTTTTCATTAGTTTCCCCCCTTTAAGCTTGTGTAGGAGCAGATAAAATTAATGGAGTGCTTGGAGACTTCGTAAAATCACAATAATGTTTAATATTTTAAGAAAGAGAGAGAAAGAAAGAATCCAAATGGCAAAAAAACAAAAACAACGTTTTTGTTGTTTTCTACCAGCCAAGTAATAAGGTAATAAAACTTGTTGGGCAATCTTTAGCCTATGGAAATGCATGTGATTCTCAACATCCAGTTTTACAAGCTAATGTAGACTCAATGATTCAATTATCTTCTGATCCTACAATCTTGCTTCTGAAAACCACAATGTTGGATTGCTATTAGGACAGAATTGTAAGAGCAAAAAAATCATGGTAAAATATTGTGATTTACCATGAATCTTCTTTGATAAATACAAATAACATAACCTGAGTAACTTTATAAAATGCAACATTTTCTCTTCTTGTTTAGTAGCAATAGTGATATGGGAAATAGACAGAAGATTCCTCTTCCCTCTTCTTCTATATCATCAGAGAAAGAGGGGATGTTATTGTGATGCAGGATGTTCTAAATATCCATTACAGTGGATATTGAAGGATATTTATTGTGATGGAAGGTTGTTGTGGGGAAAATAGTAAGATTTTATTATATCTTATATAATAAATATTATATCTATATCTATATCTATCTATCTATCTATCTATCTATCTATCTATCTATACCTACCATCCTCCATCCACCATCCATCCATCATCCATCCAGTCCATCTCATTCCATCCCATCTAGCTATTATTTATCATCTATCCTATTATCTATTATCTATCTATCTGAATAAGCAGTTCAGCTTCCTTCAGTGACTCCCACTCATTGGTATGCTTTTAAAAGTTGTAACAAGTATTCAGCAGTAATCATCTGCATCAGTCAGCTTCTGTTATGGAATGTGGTCTCAGCTTTGTATCTAATTCGAGGCCATACTACTTCGGTGTTTTGGTCTTGTTCACTGGACTTGAGTTCATTATTCGGGTTTTCGTTTCTTCTGTTGTCTATTCTGACCCCTTTATTGGTCGCAAACACATCCTGCTTCTGTTTGAACACAAGAACTTTGAACTGCCTTCTCAAATGAAGATCTCCACATTCCTACACAACCAAGAAATACACCTGACGCACAAACAGATTCCTCTGATGCTCTCCAACTCTGCAAACCCCCCCCCCACAGCACCAGGTAAACCCTGGCATTCCTAATTGAATATGCACCGTCCCTTCATCACGAACTCAATGTGCATGAAACCTCCAATCTACAGAACAGAGTGTTGTCAGCCAATCAAAGCCACAAAACAGACAGTAAAAACCAGAAACCAATCATATCAAACTCCAGTCCAGTGAACACAGACCGGCTCCTAGTCAATCAGAATACCAGCCTCAATTTGAAACCTGGGCTCTGTAAACTAATCTACAAAAAAATGCACATGAATCCATAACCAAAAGAAAACACACACCAACGCTATCTCAAGCACAGTCCCACCACCACCAAGTCAAGATAAAATCAATGGCTCGAAACACTCATTACCCAAACCCAACCGCTCGGACAATAAACGAACATCCAAAAGACTGAATCTAGCACCCATGTAACCCAAGCATATACTAGCAACCAATGGCTTCCAAAAAAACCAAATCACCACCTGCATCCATAAATACACCAGACATAACAGGACATAGAAGACCAACAGACCTATGAACAAGCATGTCTTGCCTACATAAGAAGGCTACTACAGATTAAAGAATCAGTAAGATACTACACAGCGCATCACAATCAAGGACTGCTTCAAAACAACAAAAAATAGCAGCATCCCTGAGGACACCCCAAAAACAACAATTTGACCTGAAATACCAAGCTCATATGAATTCTCCTGTAATCATGCCGGCCACCTAATACATTGACAGACATCATAGTAAGAATAAGTACCGCCCTAGTACACAAAAATGCAGGTAAAAGAAGTCTGGACACACCTCCTCACTAGTCCCAAACATGAAAACACTAGGTCTACAACATCACCATTCAAATGGCACTAACTAAACACCACTATACAAAACCCAGCCACCAGAATCATAAGAAAAGCCACAAGAGATGAAAAAGAACCTGAAAGCATGAATATGAAGAAGTGATCTCCACCAGACGTCTCACATTGGAAGCCTGCACTCTCAAATAAAAATTCCACACCACAAGCAGCTAAACACCTGGGCACAAAGACTCCCTCTGATAGCCTCAACTCAACACCCCCACCAGCACCCAGTGAAACCCAGCTTGCTAATGAATAGAGCTTCTAATGATAGAGCAGCCATCCTTTCACACGATGCCAAGTCTGCACTGAAAGCCTCCACACAAGAAAGAAGTGTGCCCAATCAAAGCCACAAACAGACAGTAAGAAACCGTAAACACCAATCAATCAACTCCAAGTCCCAATAAACACAGACCCAGGCTCCCAGCCAATCAAATGGACAGCTCAATTGAACCAGGAATGTTGAACACACATCCTACAGAAGCCTGATGATGAATTAGATTTCTGCCTGAAACGTTGCTACAACTTTAATAGAAACCATACAATGACGTGGAAATACCCGAAGACAGACTAAAAAACAGCACACACACACACACACACACACACACACACACACACACACACATATATATATATATATAATTATATAAGAAGCAGGGGTGCTTGAATTTATATCCTTATTATCATTCTATCTAAATAGTAATAGCACTTAGAGTTAAATACCACTTCACAGTGCTTTACAGCCCTCTCTAAGTGATTTACAGAGTCCACGTATTGCCCCCAACAACCTGGGTCCTCATTTTACTGACTTTGGAAGAGTGGAAGATTGAGTCAACCTTGAGCGGCTGAGACATGAACTGCTGAACTGCTGGCAGCCCGCAGCTAGCAGAAGTAGCCTGCAGTACTGCATTTTAACCATTGTGCTATTCAGTGGTAAATTGTCCCTTACTCATCCAAATGTTGTGAGAATGAAATAAAGGGGAGGGATGTTTTAGAAAAAGGTTTATAATGTAGGGTTGGAATCTAACTACTAATATAACATTACAATAAGCACAAAGGAAAATAAACATGATTTTTCTTTCAGCTTGTCATCTAAATTTCAACTGTCAGTCTTTTTTTAAAAAAAAAAAGGAAAAGAAAAAAATATAACTAAAAAGCCATAAGTGGTATATTACCTGGCAGAACTTGTATGTTAATAATATTTCTCCTTCCCAAAGAATTATAATCAAAATTTTGCCTTCAAATGGACTTATTTTGATATAGTAACAAAATTGCCAGAACAAAGGTACATATTCCTAGAAAAGTTACATTTGCAAAGTAAAAGTTTAAGTCTTGTTCTAATAATAGTGGTAAAATAACTTTGCAATATTTTTTTCAATGTCTCCCACACCCCACTCTCCAGCAAAAGTGATACTGCTATTACAGAGAAGTTGGCAGTTCAAATGACTTGTATATTTTCTTTCTTCACCATTGAAGTAACATCCAAGGGAATAGTTGTCTATCCATCTCTGGTGACAAACTTGCAAGTGAATGTGAAATGAGCTCGCTAATAGAATGTGCAAAGTGTCATAGATTTGCTTTGATGGACCAATTCAGGCCCTGTTATGTGATTTATTTATTTTTTGCCCATGTAAAAAGACTGCTTGAGAAAGCTATCCAGGATTATCATATTTGCTTTTTGAAACAATTTTGAGATGATGCTTCATTTAAGCTTAATCAGGTTAACACACTCCTTCAAAACTTAAATTGTTTATTCAATCATAAAGAAAATGCTTGTAATTTCAAACATGTAGCAACAAGTAGTTTGTGTTTTCTTGAAATTTAATCCTCTATGAGCAACATTCAAAATTATTATGACAATTGCCTTGTTTATTGAAAGGTTTCATGTTTTAAGATTTCTTTTAAACAAATCAGCAATAAAAAGATAGCTTGGTAATTAAAGTTTCCTCAAAAGTCTTGGACAGTTTGAAAACAGCTAGGTCCTTTGCCACATCTATTGATATTTTAGCAGAAACTACCACATTCAAATATAGCCAGTGACCAGACCTCAAAGCAGTTCTGACTCTGGGTCTTCTGAAGAAAATCACTCTTTGTGCTGTTGAACTTGTCATCACTACATATCACACATAGGAATAAACAGATTTAGCATGTTGCCATTTAAGACAACTTCCAGGAGAATGAAGTAGGCCTTGGATCTATTTTTATTTCACTTTTGTATAATATTCCATCTAAGCAGGGTAGATCAAATTAATATGTTTGATAAGTAACATATTGGTTAGAATGTTTATTGATTTCCAGACCCAACTAGATTTTTAAATCTAGAAAATTACCTACTTATCTCTACAAGCTATTTACATATTGGTCAGGTAAATATAGACTCAGAAATAAGCTGCCTTTGGAAATTTTAAGATACATGAGGATTTTATTATCTCTTTTTCTTCCTCTCAACAAAATTCATGGAATATTCATTTCTATTCAAATAATATGTTTCCTATTCCCTATAGATTTTATGTGAAAGACACCTATATCTGTGTTCCAAAAAACCCAAAAACGTTGCCGCATCCAAAACTCTCAGGTAAATTTTATATATATGAACATTTTCTACTGTATTTATCTGATGGGAAGTAGTCGTCCAATGCAAGAGACATTTCTGCCCAGAAATTCTGAAAGCATCATTCCCCAATCTTGCCAAATATCAGACTGACAGAGGATTATGAATGTTTGAGGGGTTTATTTGATTGCTTATTGTATCCTATGTGAGCAGAACCGAAGTCATGTTGGATGGCCCATTGAATTGAATAAGGAAATGTGTCTCAAACTCAATAGCTCTGC
>BHFT01003191.1:26491-40876 GCA_004320025.1 Laticauda laticaudata | reverse complement strand
GTGCACAAACTGGAACACTTTCTTATTTAGCAGAACTACTGAGTTTGAGACACACTTCCTTATTTAATTCAATGGGTTATCCAACATGACTTCGGTTCTGCTCACATCAAGAAAGAGATGATCTACCTTGATTAAAGATGGGGTTCCTGCATATTTTAGTACACTGTAAGTTGTCTAAAATCACTTTGGATAGTGAAATGGGCAGCAAATAAATTTAATCAATAATCAATGAATAAATTTAAAAATATACATTGAGCCCTTTATTGAGCAGAAGCTTCACTCTGCATGGTAAATTCAAAGGAGTGGTTTGCTTAACCTCTGATTAAGTAATGTGCCCCTCTGAAGACCTCCACAGTCTTAGTATATAACTGAAAACCATTATGCCCGTTTCACAATGCACAGCAACAGCAGTAGCATTTGGACTTATATATCGCTTCACAGTGCTTTCCAGCTTCTCTAAGCAGTTTATAGAGTCAGCAAATTGCCCCCAACAATCTGGGTCCTCATTTTCCCCACCTCAGAAGTATAGAAGCTCTGGATAGAGCTGAATAGATGACCTCTGAATAGATCCCACTCCAAATGTTCTAATGATATCACAAAATTAACTGCTGTCCCTGCCACAACATGCTGCTTCTCCCATGGGAAGCCCCCCTGCCAGAAGAATGAAATATTTTGGGAAATATTAAAAGAGGCAGAATATTACATTTCCCCAAAAGATAAATTGAGAAAAATCTTAACAAAGGCTAAAAGCAGCCCCAACAGCCTCAGCAGATGCCTGTCGTCTTTAGAGATGGATATTTCTATCTATCTAAGGCAGTCTATTCCCAAACAAAACACATTCAGGTCCAGATGATGGGATTAAGAATTTACACTCCCCCACCCAAATTCTAAGAATAGGACATGGCCCTTAGGACATAATAGGATTAACCCACCACCATAAGAATAGCAAAAGACACAAGGCTCACTATATTGCACACCCCCTTGCAGTATCTCAGAACCCTATAAAAATCCATGTACTCATCAGACCAATTTGTCAGCTATCCCAGAATTGCATGTTATAGTTGGTTCTGCTCATCCATAACGAAGCCCTTCTTTCCAATCAGCCTCCATTTTATTTCCAGTGCCTTTCTTCTGGCTTGGAACCAGACTGGATTTTTCTTCCTATACTCCTAAACCTCTCCTCCCCTCCTAGCTTTGGCAGAGTTAGGTAATGAAGGCTGTACAGTGTGCCCTAAACCTGTGTTTTTCAAATCTGGAAGCTTTTAAGATGTATGGACTACAACTCATAGAATTTCCCAGCCTGCCTTCTAACTGGGGAATTCTGGGAGTTGAAATCATGCATCTGAAAATTGCCAAATGTGAAAAACATCACCATAAACCATATTTGGTCATGCTTATTCCATGAGGCTATAGTTCAAAGGGCAGCTGGAATGTATGGAACTGTATGATATCACTGACAAATTAAGAGGGACCAAGCTGATAATTTCCTTCTCTTCAAGCCACTAGGAAGAGTGGAAGATAAAGAAGATTGTTCAGAAGGAATGAAAAAGCATCTCAGGATACAGCTCAAGCTGCGTTCCTGTGGCCACTTGCCTTTGTTATGTGAAAGAAGTCTTTTTTCCCCCCCATGAAAGCAGGTTAGAGGAAACCTAGAGATATTTGGGTTAATGTACATGAACAGGAGGGGTATTAAGAGGCCCAGTCAGTTAAGGTGATCCCTTTAAGGATTTGCCCTTTCACCTTCCTGAGCTTGGATTTAATTTTGATTCAGACTGATGTGACCAAACTCATTCTAACCTGAAAGCTGACATAGGTCAAAAGTTAACTGTGCTCAAGCATTAAAAGCTGAAATTCTCATGCTGTCAGAAGGATCACAGAGATAAATTTTACTGACAAAAAGAAGAAAAAGGAAGGAAGGAAGGAAAGAAAGAGAGAGAGAGAGAGAGAGAAAGAAAGAAAGAAAGAAAGAAAGAAAGAAAGAAAGAAAGAAAGAANAGAGAGAGAAAGAAAGAAAGAAAGAAAGAAAGAAAGAAAGAAAGAAAGAAAGAAAGAAAGAAAGAAAGAAAGAAAGAAAATAAATAAATCTTCAGCAGTAGCAACCTTTGTGGCTGCAATACATTTAGGTTTGATGTAGATGCTTACTTACCAAGGGAATGAGATATACTCTTTGGAAATGGATGTGCACTGAGAGGTTCCCCACTACAATGGTAAAACTTGGATAAATCTAGTTAAATGCTGCAGCTTTTCCAATCTGAGTACCATCCAAAGATTTCCAGCAAGCAGTGCCACTACTGAAAGCTCCCAGAATTGAAGTTTATGTTTCTAGAGTATATCAAAGTTGGAGAATCTGGACTGTTTGTCTCAAGTTTGTCTAGAAATTGGCTTGCTCAGCCACATCTCAGGAGATGCCACAAAGAAGAGAGAGCCAAGCTACCCTCCAAAGCACCTGCGGATAGGACAAGACAGGACAATGCATGGAAATTAATCAAGGAGAGAAGCAACCTAGAACTAAGAAGAAATTTCCTGATAGTTACAAAAATTAATCAGTGGAACAATTTGCCTTCAGAAGTTGTAAATACTCCAGCACAGGAAGTTTTTAAGAAGAGATTGGACAACCATTTGTCTAAAATAGTATAAGTTTTCTGCCCGAGTAAAGGTTTGGACTAGAAGACCTCCAAGGTCCCTTATTCCATTCCATTCCATTCTATTCTAATTTTAATTCTAATTCTATTTCATTTATCTGTAGCTCCCATTTGAGTAAATCCATCTGCAGAATCACTCTCTCAATTCAGAAAGGTGACATATGTAATGAATTCCATGCATGAATTCAATGAACAAGGATAAAGCAGTGAATCTTGTTTTATTTTTTCAGGTAGAAATTTTCTTTACCTGAAGAGGGTTGGAGACAGATGGGTGTTTTAAAACCAATCTTTAATACATCTCAATTTTAGTCATTCTAGCTGATTTTCTTGAGAGCTGGAATCTTCATTCCTGCTACCAAAACTGTGCTCATGAAATAGCTTTCCAAAGTCCCCCCCCCCCCCCCCNTTCCCCCCCCCCCCCTCCAATAATTAGCTAATTCTTTTGACTGCAGGAATTAGAAGGGTGTCCCTTTGAAGAGAGAACATGAATTTAAAAGCAAGATTACACTTCAGAAGTAGGCTATCTAGATTAACTCCCATTGGCTCCATTCATAGCAAGATAATGTGTCAAATATAGTCCTCCCTTCTAGATGGTTGCACATTATAGCTCTAAATTATAGGAATGTAAGAGCTGCTTTGCTTTTTTTATGTGCATTGACATAAAAAGCATAGTTATCACTATCATTTTGACCTTTTTATAACCATACCTTGCAGACGCCCTTGCTTAGAGGCAAGTATATGAATAACCAAGAGGAGCTTTTATCTGTCTGGGCTGTTCTGTGGACTTCTCAAGAATAGTTTATGGTTTGGACCTTGATCCATAATCCCCTTCTGATTATATTTCAACTACAACTTAAGAAGCATGGCTCTGCTCATTTAGAAAAAAATAAACAACATTGCTTATGGATCATAGAAAGTTTGCAACCCCAGGAACAAATCATTAGAACACTGAGCCTCTTAATCCATTCTTGATGGTGCTAGATAAGATTCCCTTCCATTGCCATGTACTGTTTTATTTCCAGTAGCCCTAAGCAAAGGCAGAGTTGGCAACTCTGCAGAAAATAACTTGTGTTCGAAATTAGTTGGCATTATGTTACCTACAAAATCAGTATATTAAATAAGATTAATTTTGTATCTGGCAACTTTGGGTTTATATAAACTGTAACTGAGAGAGAGAGGGGGAGGGAGGGAGGGAGAGAAAAACACACACACACACACTTGTTCTTTTGCATTCTCCAAAGACTTTCTAATCATTTTAATTCTTATAATATTTTATTAGCTTTAGGCTGTCAGTTTCTTTTCTGGTGTCTGAATATTTCCATTATGTCTAGCCCTTAGAAAAGCACACAACAAAACCATTTAAAAGCACGGGGGGGTTTTAAGAAGAGATTGGACAACCATTTGCCTGAAATGCTTTTAGGGTTTCTTACTTGAGTAGGGGGTTGGACTAGAAGACCTCCAAGGTCCCTTTCAGCTCTGTTATTCTGTTCTGTTATTCTTTCTACACTTCCAAACCCATCACTTCTGCAACCATTTGAAGGGTGATGGATGACAAAAGGCAGGCAGGCTGTATCAACAAACAATGGATTAATAATTCTGAAATGTGTCTAACATTGTTGCTGTGAGCTGAAGCCTGCTCTACCCTCACCCCTACCCCTTGTTGATTCACTACCTGAACAGTTTTAACACAAATTGTATTTTTAGGTGTCCATGCAGGACATAAGCAACAGAATTGAGATATCAGAAATAGGCAGGGGTGGAATACTGCCGGTTCTGTCCGGCTCTGTAGAACTGGTTGCTCTGAAGAGCAGCAGACATAGAACCAGTTCTATGTCTGCTGCTGTTTTGGCCCACCTGCCTGCCTAGGCTCTTCAGTATCCTTTATTTCCTGCTTTTTCAATCTCAGCTGCTTTGCATGGCACAGCTGCAGTTGAAAAATAAGGGGAAGGGGGCTTTTCCAACCACTGCGCACCCTGCTCAGCTGTCCAGGCAGCAAGCTCATGATGATTCATATGCGCACATAGCGCACGTCAGGCAAATTGTAAATCACCAAACCACTAGTTACACCGGTCGGATCCTACCCTTGGATATAGGTTGCCATTTCTCTAAATTAGTCATGGAAATGACATGTGTTTAAATTATATTTGAATGTGGATTCCCAAGCTTTGCATTTTTGAACCTTCAAAATCTTCCCTTTTCTAAATTCTGCAATGCTTAGTCTTAAAAATATTTTACAGAACATTTTCACTAAATAGGATCTGTCAACATAAATGTATAAAAACTATTCTACCAAAGAAAATTTATGGAAATTAATATATTTATTGGTTTCTTTGTTAGTTTCTTTGTTAATTTACATACCCTCCATGTTTCAGAAATACATGTTGAAATACAGGAATTTTAGTACAATTATTTTTATTTAAAAAGTTAAGTACAATAAATTTTATAAAGTAATTTATACAAACTAAATTTAGAAAAAATCTGAAACTGATCACTCTATTTTGCATTGAAGGTTTACTTTACTTGGAAGAAACAGAGATGATGTAAAAATAATCCATTAGAATATACATTATCTTCAACTTACTCACCTGCTGAATTGTGTTCTAGATTAATAATGTGTTTTTTTTTTATGTTTTAACTATACATTGCCCAGAGTAGCTCTATGAGTAAGATGGGTAGTTTCCAAATTAGATAAATAGATTGGAGGGAAGGAGGGAGGGGGGAGGGGAAAGGAGGGAAATAGGTAGATAGATAGATAGATAGATAGATAGATAGATAGATAGATAGATAGATAGATAGATAGATAGATAGATAGAGAGATATGTCTGTGTGTGAGAGAGGGAGGGAGGGAGAATAAGAAGAATAACTGTGGTATTCCTGATCTAAGCAGAGCTTATTCCAATACCTGGGGGTGGAAACAGCTAAGCTGGAGCTTTGAAATCCTCTCAGTGTTACAGGTTGCATAATCCTTGCTTTTCCAATGATGGATCTGATCCAGGGTACAACACTAAGCCAAGACTTGTGGAAATTAAAAGTGGTATATACGAAGAAGCATTTGAATAGAAGGATTAACATCAGAAGAGTGGGTGAGGAATGAGATATCCAGTTGAATTGGCAGAAGATATATAGTTATTTGAAATGGAAAGGAGAAAAGGAAGTATTAGAGCAGCACAACATTTAAAATTATAGTATAGTAGTTGAGAATAGTTGATCATGCACATTATTTTAAGGGTCAACTGCAGGCTGCAGATTTTATTTTTACCCATTATTATTTCTCCTTTTCCTCCTCATCCACCTCCCCCTCCTTCTTGGAAACTGCCATGTATTTATAATGGTTGCAGTATTCCAAGATCACATGATCATCATTTGTGTCCTTCCCAGCCATTGTCTGACAAGCAAGAAACAAAGGGAAAACCAGATTGCCTTAACAACTACATAATTCACTTAAGAACTGCACTGATTGATTCAACAACCGTGGCAAAATTTTTGCAAAATTAGGTATATGTCATTTGATTAGCAATGGACCATTTGTCTAAAAGGGTATAGTGCAGGGGTGGGATTCAAAAATCCCAGCAACCAGTTCGCTGCCCAGTTTCTGCTTAGGCATGGCCTGGTGGATATGGCCTCCAGGAAATTTGGGAGGGCCATTTGTCACTTTCCCAAAGGTCCAGAGGCTTCCCTCAGGCCTCTGGGAGGGTGAAAATGGCATACCCGGCTCTGGAGGCCCTCCAGAAACAGGCCTGTTTCATGACTTCAGGTTTGGCCATTTTTTGCCTTCCCAAGGGTCCGGAAGCTTCTCTCAGGGCTCTGGGAGGGTGAAAACAGAGCCCAGGAAGCTCTGAAGGCCCTCTGGAAGCCTGTTTTTCCCCATCCCAGAGCCTCTACACAGACCCTGCACTTACCAATATTGAAAATGGGCTGCATGGAGACTCCTGGGAGGGGAGTCTCTCCTGAACCGGTCCGAACCGATAGAATCCCACCCCTGGTATAGGGTTTCTGCCTAAGCAGGGTTTGGACTTGAAAACCTCCAAGGTCCCTTTCAACTCTGCTATTCTATTCTATTCTATTCTAAATTTTGTTCCTAACTGTGGTTGTTAAGTCGAAGGCTATCTGTATAGGGTAGAGCTTGGATCACATGGTCACAGCCATGACCGCAAGATGGCAGTACAAATAGGTAAAGTGTTAATGGATTTATTCTGGGAGCATGATATTTGATTCTTTCCTTAATGCAATTTATAACCATTCATTTAGTGACCATTTGAAATTACAGCAGCACTGAAAAAAGTGTCATGACCATTTTTCACATGACTGTTCACATGACTGTTGCAACCTCTGCACTGTCATGTAATCAAAATTTGGATGCTTGACAACTGGGAATGTATTTATAAAGGTCGCAATGTCCCACAATCATCTTTTACGCCCTTTTGACAAACAAGGTCAATGGGGAAACAAGGTTCACGTAACATCCATTTTGCTGACTTAATAACTGCAGTGATTCACTTAACAACTGTGGCAAGAACGGTCACCCCATGGGGCAAAATTAACTTAACAACTATCTTGCTTAGCAACGGAAATTTTGGCTGAGTTGTGTCGTAAGTCAAGGATTACTTGTAATTAGGTACTTTGCCTATCATTATAATGCATTTCCTGAAAACAAGAATCTCCTTTCACTTGTAGTTATAAAGCCTACATCACTAATCATTGCTCAGGTCAGATTCCGACTCATAAAAACAACTTCACTCACCCAGAATACTTCAGTCTCCAGCAGATTCACCCATTACATTCACCTGCAGCAGATGGTGAAATATTCAAGGTAAAGAGCTGTAGCGTAGCAGGCCTATGGCAGCAACAGAAGACTTGGAAGGGACTTTTTAGATCTTCTACTCCAGGGATGTAAAACTCAAGGCCCGTGGACAGGATCCCTCCCATGGGGTGCTTACATCTGGCCTGCGGGGCCAGCCTGGAAACAGCAAAGGACTGACCCACAGTGACTCTGCCAGCGAAAACTGAACTTGGGAGACCATGCACAGTCTTTGCCTCTGCCGGCATAAACAGAGCTCAGTGCCCCCCCCCCGGGGGTCCATTTTCACTGGTAGAGGGCAAGCAAAACAAACTAAAAACAAAACAAAAGGAGAAATGTTTTCCTTTTCATTTGAGCATGCAAAGGAAGGAAGGAAGGAAGGAAGGAAGGAAGGAAGGAAGGAAGGAAGGAAGGAAGGAAGGAAGGAAGGAAGGAAGGAGATTATAATGAGAGCGAGGGAGGATCTCAGGGACATCCTCCCATAGCACTTGGCCACCACAGATGCCCCTGACACAAGTGATGTCAAGCTGGCCATGCCCACCATGTTCATGCCCCCTAGCCAAAGCCGCCCATCCTCCGAGGTCAAGCATAACCTTGATACAGTCCTCAATGAAATCGAGTTTGACACCCCTGTTCTAGTCCAACCCAAGCAGGAATATATATATATATACCTATACCATTTCAGATAATGACTGTCCAATCTTTTCTTAAAAACTTCCAGTGCTGGATTAGAGTTAAAAGGCTCAAAAGGACATGAATTAGCATTTATTCTCCACTGCTGATTGTATTTTCTCAGTGTTTGTTTATTTGTCAAATGCAAAAAAGGAACATGAACACTGTTTTCTCCTCTATTCCACTTTGTCTTTCAGACTTTCTCTTGTCAATCTCCAGTAGCAGAGCGAACAGAAGAACCTCAGCTCTGTTTTTGGCAGCTCTCTCTTCATTTTGCCATTCCTCCCCCGGAAGTCTGGCTTTTCTGACTGCAATCTGTTAAAGAAAGTTCACAATGCCTGGATAAGGAATGATTGCTGTTATTAAAAGCTTTTTGGGGATATTTCTAAAAAATACACTCAGTCTGAAGAGGATGAATTGTGCAATATTTACATTGGCATTAAGATTCATATGACTGCCATTGCTGTGGTATTTATGGCCTTCTGCCATAGTTTACATATTCCAGACATATATATCTATAATCAAATTGCTTTCAGGTTATATTATTACTGTTATTGTTATTATTTTGCTAGGAATTTTTTCCCCCAGAGAATAAAATCTAGAAAATCTACTTAAGTTCTGTAAATGAAGTGGCTAAACATCTTTCTGTCAAGTAAACCTGTTTTTCCAAATGCATGTTAAGAATAATATGAAATTTATCCTATTCCTTATGAATAGTTTTCCTTGGCACTTAAGTCTCACAGATGTCAATGGAATTTCCCAAGAACTATAAGCACTGAGTTCATATATTCCATGTATACAAATCTTCTGTCAGACATTTCTGGAAATGTTCAGCTATTGGCACAGCCAATGCTCTTTCTGAGTAAGAATTATGGATACTTAGTCTATCACAGTTGGATAACAACTGTAAGGGGAAATATCTGACAGATAGCTATTGTATTAGACTCAAGTTGTAAGAAATTCACATGGGTAAAATGATTATCAGAAGCTAACCCTAGGTGGCAAAACTGCAGAAGGCAAACTATTCAATTGATTAATTGCTCTCACTGTCAGAAAATTTCTCCTTGTTTCTAGATTGGATCTTTCTTTGACAAACTTTCACTCATTACTTCTTGTCCTGCCCTCTAGTGCCCTAGAAAATATTTATCCTCTTTTCTTTGTGACAGCCCTTCTAGTACTAAAAGACTATTATCACATCCCCCAAATCCTTCTCTTCAAGAGGGTGGACATTCGTAGTTCCCCCAACATTTGCCATGCAATTTAGCCTTCATCATCTTTGTTGCTCTTCTCTGAACATTTTCCAGAGTCTTAACACGATTGAACTCTGCTTCTTTACTATGTTTATTGCAATCCCAATCATAGAAACAACAACCTTATAAAATTAAGTTGGAAGAAAAAACAAGATGTGATACTTGAAATAAAGCATCCTGGAATGATGATGCCCTGAAGCAGACCAAAACAGTTGCTGAATGACATTGCTGCCATCTTCATCATTGGTTTTACTAGTTTGGGCTATTAGAGGTGGGACACAATGATCCTTTGGAGGCCCAAGATTCCCAGTTCTAGCATATAAAATCTGAATCTGAAAGCAGAACAATTTTGTGGTTTTAAAGACCTTTTATGTCACAGACATAAACATCACAAACACTCAGCGTCATGTTGCTGCCATGTGATGTATCATGAAGTCCCTCCCCAGAATTGGCATGGCTTGCATGTGACATATCCATCCTATGGGCCTCCAATTTGACAACCCTGCTTTAGGTCCATATTTTTCAATCTTGGCAACTTTAATACGTACTTCAGTTCCCAGAATCCCCAATCAGCATGCCTTAGGCTGAAAAGTTCCATAGTTAAACTTTTAAGTTAAAAACACCTCAAGTTAAATAATAATTCAGACATTTGTGTGGGGTCATTTGGAAGTCAAACCAGGTCAAGCCATCTACAACAAGGAGTCAATATTTCCATTCTGGAAGCCTAGGCATTGCAGTCCACCTGGCACTCCTCTTGAATCCAAGCACTTCCCTAGGATTTAACTTGGCCAGAATTTGACATGACAAATCATTTTTAAAACTCAGCCAATCATAACAGCCATTTGGTATGGTTGGGAAAGTAGCACCCCCTTGCCAGAAGCTGCTCCTATGCTGAACAGAGGGAAAATTGCATAAATATTCTGAACGTGTATCAAAATAAATATTACCAATTGCATGAAATATGTTTAAATTACTCTCATTAATATTTCAGGGTGGATTTGGCATTGTGGTAACTGTTATAACACACTCCCTTCTTACTTTGACTGATTCTAGAGCTAAACCTTTACCACTTCGGCCCAAAAAAATGCAATAAGACATCAATTTTCCATATCTAGGAAATTCCCCAATCCTGGCATTTCTCAGCCAGATTGCATCATCGTTTGGTATGATCTTTGTCACCAGGTTCTCTTTACTGTGGTTACTCAAAAGTTCTTGAAAATATAATAAAGAAAAATAAAAGGAAAGCTTTGATGGTGGAGAAGGGTATAAATGACAGAGAATGGCAATCTCACCCTGAACTATGAACATGTTTTCTGGTTTTGTTTTAACAGATTTGTGGGAATGAAGAATGAACAGCTTCTGATGGTAAGTTATTCCACTGTATAATTGTCCTCACTGTTGGAAATTTTCGCTCTAATTCCACATTTCTTCTCTCCTTGATTAGTTCCATCCATTGTTTCTTGTCCTGCCCTCTGGTGCTTTGGAAAATAAGTTGACCCTTTCTTCTTTGTGGCAGCATCTCAAATACTGAAACACTGCTATCATGTCCCCTCCAGGTCCTTCTTTTCTCTAGACTAGCCAAACCCAAATCCTGCAACCATTCTTCATATATTTTTGTCTTCAGGTATGCTTGATGCCTTTAGTTATTGATAAAAATAATAAAGATAGGATAAAAATGAATAATTAACATAGGATTTGGACTATACCTGGAGCAGCAGGTAGAGAGAGGCTGGGGTTTTTTCTAATCTATGATATGATTTCCAGTGTTGAGTAAGAGAAGCTAATGAGGATTACTCTGCAACAAAATTATATGCATTCAAGTTTGCATTTTATCTTCTTCCTCTCAACATTTGGAATGGTAATTTTATTCAGTAAAAGTATTTTGCTCATCCCATTCCTTAATATCCAGATATGGGGGGGGGCATGTATATAAAATAGCTCATTTTTGCTTCACCACCCCTATTTTTTGTTCTGAGAGTTAGATCTGCTGTCGAAGTTCCATCTAAACAACCAGTCTTATAGTTTTTCTGCCCCATTTCTTTTGCCATTCATCTCATCCAGAAATATAAGGCTGCTGGGCAAAGAAGAAAAAGCTTGCAGCTGGGAACAGATGCTCTCCTTTACCTGCCACAAATAATTCTTATCCAACCAATTTATAATATCAGTAGGCAATAAGAGATCTGTGGATTTGATTCCATGTGCCATGAATGGTAATTCCATCACAAGTCCAGATCAAGTCCAGCAATATGCTTTGTAACTGGGAAACTATTCGGACAAATTATTAGCTATCACTATTTAGATTACTATAACATATAGTAATACCACCCACCTTACCTTTTCCTCTGGGTTATATTGAGAATAAATAAATTAAATAAATTAAAATAAATAATATAAATAGAATGAGAAAAATAGAGAGGTCAGTGAGATTCATGACACACTGTAATAACGTTATGACCTTCCAAGAAAAGCTGTGCTTGGGAAATGAGAGATAACAGTAATTGAGAAAATAAAAACCTTTTCACAGGAAAAAATGTGGCTGGAAAACAAGATACAAAACAAACAGAGAGCAAGACATAGGAACATGCAAGCTGCAGTTAATACAAGACTGTAGCAAACATGATAAAAAAAATAAAAGAATGATTTATTAGAATGAGATATTCTAATAAATATATTAGAATATAAATATAATTATATTTAGAATATAAATAATATATTAGAATGAGATAAAGATGACTGTCTGGGAATTCTGGGAGCTGAAGTCCACCATCTTAAAGTTTCTTTTCAAAACAGAGGAAGGAGAATAACTGGTAATTTGGGCAATACATTTCAGGCTAGTATAATTTTTCTCCCACTCAAAGATGGCAATTAGTAGTTTAGCTCAACAATAAGGAAAGGCTTTGATGATTAGTTATACTGCTAGAAGATGAATTGGCAATTGTTTCAGTTTTTAAAGCTTTTTTTAAAGAGTCTTGGATTATTTTGCATTTTTCACCAAAGTTCAGTGGGTAGATTGGTCCCCTCTTGATGTTTTGAAAATGGATTTTTGCATCAAACAGGCTTGACTAACCAAGATAATTAATTTTAGAAGTATTTCCAAACAATTTATCTGTTAACAGTCATGGTCAAACAGATAAATGCATGATATTTTATAAACATAAAATATCATGCATTTATCTGTTTGACCATTTGTTCATAACCATAACTGTCCTGTTTAAGTCACTATTGTAGCAAGAAATAAATCTACCAATTTTTTTTTACCCAAACCGTAATAAATAATTGCTCTTCAATTTCAAAGGAAAAAAGTACTCAGCTTTAGCAAAATATGCATCTATCCCTGCTTCTTTTGCACTTCTGTCTATCTTAGGCCAGAACCGTATGTGTTCAACTGCCATCTACTGGAAAGTAAAAGAATTAAAATAATTGTACCCAGGGCAAGGCTAAAAAAAATACACTCCGAAAAGCAATCTACCTTTGTGTTGCAAATGTGTTTTCCCACACTTTTGATTCTACAATAACAATGGTTAATGATGGCTCTCAATGAAAGAAGCCTTGACATACCCAAAACTGGTGACATTAAAAAAAAAATTGCAACATATAAACATATTTTGGACGCTGAAGGGAAATTAAAAGCTAAGCAAGAGCTTGAAGACCAGGGCATTATATTAATATGGTGGCCTCAATTGCAAAAACAATCTAGATACAATAAAGACATGAAAAAGTCTAGCTTTTACAAAGGACAAACAGCCTTTGATCTGACTGCAATCATATAACCAAGCACTGAGAGCAACAAGGACTTTCAAACCTAAACTATGTTTATTTGTTTCTATTAGTACATCAAGGAAACATCACTTAGGCATACACATATGGAGATGTTGGAGTTAGAGAGTATGACAATGGTAAAACAATATTTTGACTTTTCTTTTGTGCTTATTGCCTAATTAATACATTATATTATGGTTTGTTTGCATGTGCATGAACCCAATCATTTGATTGGACAATCATGGTTTATAGCAGAGGTCTTCAAACTTGACAGCTTTAAGACTTGTGAACTTCAACCCACAGAATTCCTCCTCCAATCATGTTAGCTCAGGAATTCTGGGAATTGAGGTCCATAAGCCTGAAAGTTGCCAAGTTTGAAGACCCTTGGTTTATAGCTTTGCATAATCCCAGTTAATTGAAGTTTATTCTATTATCAAGCAAACTATGTCTTAGCCCACTAACAGCCAAAGGAAATATGCTATTTTCTGCCTCTCCATCCCCTCCCTCTGGATAACCTACAAGTGTTGCTTATTGAATAGAATAGAAATAACAGAATTGGAAGGGACCTTGGAGGTCTTCTAGTCCAACCCCTTGCCTGGACAGGAAACCCTACACCACTTCAGACAAGTGGTTATCCAACATCATTATAAGAACTTCCAGTGTTGGAGAATTCACACTTCTGGAGGCAAGTTGTTCCACTGATTAATTGTTCTAACTGTCAGGAAATTTCTCCTTAGTTCTAAGTTGTATTTGAGGCATAAGCATTAAGAAAAGCAGTTACTGCTAGACCAGAAAACAATATCTGCCAGAGAACAGAGACAAAGCATCTAACAATCCATTAAGTCATTTTAGGAAATTGTGGACCCATTCTTTCAAGAACATCTACGGCATGTGGGTTTGGGCTGGCTTGGTTCAGTGTAGATCAGCAGAAGGAGCAGAAAAAATATGGAGAAGCAGCTCAGGTATTGCTTGTGAGTACAACTGTTCTGATAAGCTCTCCCAGATGCTAGTCAAGACTTTAGTTGTTTTCTGAATAAAACACTGGCGACGAGGATGGGATCGTCCTGAACGCGAAACCTGCATGCAGTGATAAGAAGCCCAGATGACAGCAGAGATGCCTGGAAACAACGCACCGCCCGCACCCTTCAATCCTAACGAAGAGAATTGGGAGTCATATGCAGACCGCTTCCAAATGTATTTGGAGAGCAATGAAATGGAAGGCATTTCAGAGCAACGCAAGCGAGCTGTGTTCCTAACTCACTGT
>BHFT01003191.1:0-26481 GCA_004320025.1 Laticauda laticaudata | reverse complement strand
GCTTCCAAATGTATCTGGAGAGCAATGAAATGGAAGACATTTCAGAGCAACGCAAGTGAGCTGTGTTCCTAACCCATTGCGGACCAACGGTGTTCAAGATGGCAAAGGCCCTTGCGAAGCCCCGAGACGTTAAACAACTAACGTGGCCAGAATTGCAAAGAATTCTCAAAGCACACTACGCTCCGGTGGTGTCAAATCTAATAAAGTGACACGAATTTTACCGCAGAGACCAGAGAGAGGGAGAGACCGTCGCCGATTTCGTTACTGCTTTGAGGCAAATAGGGGGTGAGTGTGATTTCCTGAACATCGATGAAGCGATGAGGGATCGCGTGGTGTTGGGGCTAAGAGACTCTAATGCACAGAGTAAATTACGCAACAAGCCCAACATCACCGTAACTTACAACCCACTGTAAATTACAACCCAGGGTACTTAGATTGTTACATGAAGGGCACCCGGGAATGATTAAGATGAAAAGCCTTGCCAGAAGTTATGTGTGGTGGCCGGGTATTGATAAGGACATAGAATATTGGGTAAGCTCGTGCAACAAATGCCAGGGAATTAGACCGTCCCCACCAAAAGCACCCGTTAAGGACTGGGAANAAAGCCTTGCTAGAAGTTATGTTTGGTGGCCAGGTATTGATAGGGACATAGAATATTGGGTAAGCTCGTGCAACAAATGTCAGGGAATTAGACCGTCCCCACCTAAAGCACCCATTAGACTGGGAAACCCCGTGAGGCATACATTCCTGATTGTCGTTGATGCCTATTCTAATTGGTTAGAAGTAAAAATCATGCCATCAATCAGAATGGACCAGCCTCAAATTTGAAACCAGGAACTAACTCAATACAGAGGCCTGATGATGGCAGATGAGATTNCCGAAGCTGTAATGAAACAGCTAGACAAACAATTTGCGACACATGGGCTACCTGATGTACTGGTTTCAGATAATGGGCCCCAATTTACAGCCTTGCAATTCAAACAATATCTGGCTGCCCAGGGTATCTGACATGCCTTAACTGCGCCGGCCCATCCGGCTGCGAACGGCAGGGCTGAACGCATGGTTCAGTACACTAAAGAGGGACTTATTCAATTTTCAATTTATTTACTTCCTAATACTTTGTTAACCTATGAATAGTAAGGATATTTTTGAAAACTTTTAAATGAACAAAATGGAGCTACCATATGTATACCTGCAAAAATCTGTCCTCCCCTTGAGGTAACCAAAGACATAATGAAAAGTCTCAGATTTTTATAACTCTGATAGGGTAGCTCAAAAAAGAGAATGTTTATCATCTCAAAAAATACAATGGAAAATTATCCTTCCTTCTTCACAAGAAAATTCATTCTAGAAGCTGAAGACACTTCCCAAATGTCTTCATTGCTCCAGGATTGGCTGTGATTTCATATTGTAATGTCATTTCCTCTTCTACAATTTGGTCAATTACTGAAACTCCTGGAAAGGTCATTTGTTTTTGCAACTCGAGTGATTCCCTACTTTTGCTTACCCCACATCCTACTAAAGTCACATTAACCAAAATTGCAAGTTGAAATACGGTTTGACAGCTCTTCAGCTTCCCATCATAGGAATTGATCAGAGAGAGTATTGTGCATAGAGGTAGGCAATATAAAGAAAGGGCCTGTATGGACTAGAGTAGGGTTGTCAAACTCTCGGTGTTGTGGTGTCATCACGTGATGTATTGCAACTTTTTCCCCCTTCGCTAAACTGGGCATGGACATGGCCAGTGCATGATGTATCCAGGCCACCGGCCATAAGTTTGACAGCCCTGGACTAGAGTATAATTAATTTGCTTTTCTTTCTTTTAGCAAGGAATGGATATGTTTTCGTTGTTGCTGCTGCCATACCCGTGACAACTTGGAGCAGGACACTGATTTTAGTTCCTTAGTAGTAACAGTGAAGTGCCTTTTAGGGATTAGGGAGTGAAATCACTTTCATAATTAAACTAGAGATGAAGAAATAAATACTTTGTATAAGGATCAATATGTTCATGTACCACAACATAAGTTAGAGCTACTTGTATCAATTCAATTTAACTTTTCAGATTGGATTTTCAAGGATGCATGGGAATAATGGAGACAAGAAATGGTGATACAAAATAGAAGGATGATAGTCATGTAGGATATTAAGAAAAAATAATATGCAGCATTGCTTTCTATAGAATTTTATTTTTTATTGTTAATTTCTTGAGGTGGGCAGCATATAATTTCATAAAACTAACAACTAGGGCAAGGACTGTTAAGAAAGTACAGAATGGGAATAAAACAATTAAAATCCTAATTATTAAAAATTAAAAGCTTGACAGAAAGATATATTGGATGTCCATGGTATGGATACCACATAGGAGGTCTTTTATCTTCAGAAGGTTGCTCCTGCTGATATGAGTAGTTGAGCTGGTTCATAGTGGGGAAAAGCACTTTACAAGTAGTAGACACTACATTGGTTAGGACTTTCTAGATCAATAATAACATTTTGAACAGCCAATTGAATAGGCAATTGATAACCAGTCCAAATAATTTAGGAAAGGAATGATTCAATACCTATATCCTGCATCAACAGCCTAGTTTCTGCAAATTGTATTATTTTCAAGTTTTGGGCACTTTCTGTTATGTTCCCGTATAAGCAGATTACAAAAGTTCAGGTGGATTGTAACCAAAGTATAAGTAACTATTGCTGAGTCATGGTTGTACAAATGTGCTCCTTGTCACAGTGGCATTTGCAAATGCAAGTTAGATATCAGAAAACACATCAAACTGCAAATTTTCATCTCAGCCTCTCAGGTTTTTCCTTATTAGAATAACTTCCATTTTATCTTGCTTTAATTTCAGCTTGTTCTCTCTGATCCAGCCCATTATTGAGATTAATCATTAGACAGCTTTGTACTGTACTGATTATTCCCTTGGAGTTTGAGGGTAAGGATCAGTAGTACTGAATGCCACCAGTTTACTAATGGCACCTAACTCCTAAGTTCCAGATGGTCTCTCCCACGCATTTTCATTTATATGTTAAAAACTGGAGCACGACTTTTTGAATATGACTTTACATGAAGGATTAGAACCATATTAAAACAGTGCCTCCAAGGATACCATGGTTGATGGTATTGAAAGTTACTGGTCCAGGAGAATTGGCGGGATTGCATTCCATCTTCCAATTTCCAGCATATAGCAGACCAAATCAGCCTCAGTATATCCCAGATGCTCTGGAAAAATCAGTTTAATCCAATTACAGTCTATAGCTGGGAGGCCACTGCATTCTCAATCACCTTGCCTCAGATAGAATATTTGAGATTGAACAATAATTAAGTTTTCTGGGTCAAAAATGGCTTTTAAAAGAAAGGATGTTGGGTTTTTTATGACTAGTGGGTTATAGGAATACATCCTGTGCTTCCTTAACTATGGAGCAGTTTAAGCTGGACTGATTTAATCATCCAATAAGGCAAGGATCAAAGAAATTAGGAGTTGCTCTTATTTCTCCACCTGTCTACATTCTGTCTACTTCAAGCTCTGCAAGTTGAAAGGAAACCACTTGAATCTGACAAGCACCTAACCAAGCTTACTTCCCTAAAGATTGCCTCAGTACAGGAGTCCAAATTAAGGTGAATCAGATCAACTTTGTACACAAAGAATGATAGAAAATTCTCATAGTTACCATTTGTTCCCTCTCTCAATCTCTTGATAGAAAATAGACTAATGTGGCATAGCATCACTGGCCTGTTGTGTATAGGTGCAGAGGAAGAAGAAATGATGGCCTCTTGGCTACTCTTCCTACCACAAAACATGTTTCTCAAGCCAGCCTGAAGAAGGAACTTATTCCTGAAGAAGGAACTTATTCCATGCTCAAACCAATTCATTGTGAAAGTTCCTCCATTTGCATTCCAACCTACTCATCATGCACTTCATTGCTCTTGTTTGCTTGGTAAACCAAGAAGCTGATTGATTCTTCGATCATTTTAAGGATTCAGCTCTACTGGAAGAAAAAGGGTACTTAGAAATGATAGTGCCAAGTGATCAGTCCATTTCAATATTCTACAGATTAGCCAGAACTTCAGCAGTATCAACTGCTGAAGCTCTCCAAATGCATTAAAAAATGTCCAGATCCATCAGCTACCTAGGTTAACTAACTCATCATTTAATGGGGTTAATTGCAATTGCAGTCTAAAACTGGCCAGAAAGCAATCTAGTGATGACAAGATGGAGCTTTGCTATCTCAAAACACCATCATCAGCCAGAATACCAAATTTAGCAGATGTCTTATTACATGCATGGAGCCAAGTACAGATTATTGTAGCTCTACATCTGTCATGGCAAATGAGCTTCTGAACCACTCCTGATTTGGCAACAGTGGTATGGAAAAGCTCTAGAATTGGGAGACATTACAGCTCTAGCATTGTGAGGGATTATGACTAGCTAAGGAAAAGTGTTGTTGAGTAAGGTGACAGTACACTAAGAATCCAGATATATTCTGGCCACCAAAATATAGCAAGAAGCACTCTGCTTTTGGCAGATTTTGGACAGAGCTTCTGGCCAGTCAGATGGAATTCCTTTAAACCACAGCTTACCAAGCTTGACTTGCTGTGGTACAGACTATCTTAGCAGACAGAAAAAAGATCAACTAATATTTATTGGGATAACATCTCTCAAAGGGACAAATATCTTACATAGGAATTGATCCTACTAACCCAAAGCGGCAATTGTTTTATCTCAGAGAAAAGGGTGATGCAACTTTTGCAACCAGGTAAATTTAGAAATCTAATCCTGAAAACATTCTCATAGCTTCTTTCTTCCAAATGGGTACTGAAAAATAGCCACATTTATTTATAATATTTATAATACATTGATTTATAATACATTGATTTATAGAAATGTAAATCTGTGGAGTCAAGCAGACTTCCTTAACAGAAACAGAGGTGGGAAATATACATGTTGTTCTTTCCTACTCATAAACTTTGAAATATATGACATCTTTATTTCTTTATGTCCATGCTGACATTTATACCAACAACCTAGATAAATTAAACATCTGCAGTTGTTTTTAACAACCTTTGAGCAAGTAAATAATCAATGTAATAATACAAGTTTATGGGGCTGAGTGAAGCATTTTTTTGAGTCCACATATTTTGTAGTAACCTCAGCAAAATATGCTATGTATTTTGTTTTACTTTAGTAACTCATGTTTTATCTATTTATACTCTCAGCTTTTCTGTGTATATTGTAAGTAATGAAAATTACATTCAATTCATTGTGGTGCTCTATTTTTTTCTCACATTTATTGTATTTCTAGACTAAAAAAGAGCTCCTGGTTTAGTTTTCTTGTCTTTCTGCTTTTCTCTGTCTCTCATAACACAAGAAACAGGCAGCATCTAGTTAACAAAGTAGTCCATAATTGAACAATATACATACAAAAGCAATTTGCATCAAGTGCATGTTTTTAAAAGTGATTGGCTTCAGTCTAGTTTTTCACTTGTATCAAAAATGCCCTTCTCAGTTTTAAGTAAAATTAAAATCTCCTGACATTTAGAAGACAAAAGGTAGGTACTAGGCATTGTAAATTTGATGTGAGAAATGGTAGAACAAGGAATCTATTTAACCTTTTCTTCTTAAGTTTTTTTTTTTGTGATAGTAGTGATCATTATCTGAAGTTTTTGATCTGAAGGTCATTATCTGAAGACAAGGACAGCCATGTATCTGGACCTGATGGCCAGTGACCCCATGGCAGACCCCAAAGAAGGTGGATGGATTGCATCAAGGAGGACATAAAATATATGGGCGTTGCCCTGAAAATGTCCTGGAGTGACCCAAATGGAGATGGCTTTGTCGACAAGTGGATCCTGCCATACTACAGGATTAACACTAGGAAGAAGAAGAAATTCATTAGCTGAAATTTCCTGTTTTTTCCTTTGATGTTTTGGGTGAAAAAATATACACACTAACATTGCAGGACTTTAAAAATGATGTATATGACTTGTGGTGCCAAGTCTATAATTTTCCACTGAACCAAAATTTGATGACCTACCCTAAGATCTTCCCAAAGACATCCAGATATAACTCTCTGTAATTAATGGATATTTACGAAAACTTTGAGCTCTCTACAAGCTTCTTGGAAAGATGGGTATGAATGCGGATATTTAGACTGACATCTCATCCCATTTTATACTTCCAAGAGAATAGCTCATGAAAATGTTTTCAAAATAATATCTTTTTAAAATAATAGTAAAGCAGAAACGATGGTGTTTATATGGATTCAGCATTATTCAGGAAAGATTTCCTGCTCTTGTCCTTATTTTTTCCTGCTGTTGTTCGAGGCTGCAGCACACAAGAAATCTAAGTTTGGGGAAACTTAGAAACTAAGTTTGTCCTGTTCATTTAAACCATTTGTTAAGACATAGCAGGAAATCAATGAGGAATTTATCAAACAAATAGGATCACGTTTACTTGGAAATTCTTTATTTCAAGTGAGATTTTTGTTTTTTTGTCATTGAAAAGATGAAAATGCAAAATAGAGAAGAATTCTTCCAGGCATGTTGCTCAATGCTACTTCCCCATTCTCACTATTGTGCCCATCCCCATTCAGATGAATAAACTTGTCCTAATAGAGAGTTGCTATAAATTATGTTTGCCAAAGTCAATAACATTTCTTAACCATCTAACTGTGAAGTAGAAACAACTTTGAATTAAACAATTTTTTAAAAATAAACCTGCAACTGAAAAGCAACTGTTAAAAAAATCATTTAAATTAAGCACTAACTACCATAAAACCCTAAAATGAAACAATCGGGTAGATATTTTAATTTGCCCTATCTTTTTGCCAGTAATTGTTGTGTTTCAAGGCTGTTGAAATGCACGCACATTGTCAGATTCCAGATCAGTGCTAGACCCTGAATCAGTGCTAGACCCATGGCTTTATAACAGTAATCTAAGCACAATCTTTTTAATATTTTTTTTCCCAGAATTCTGTTTACCAATATTGACATGCAGGGCATCATTCAGAGAGATAAATGTGTATGTAATGAAGCACACCTGTTTGTGGAAGGGGCTACTTTTGTTTTTATTTATTGTCAGCAGTTGATTAAGTCAACTACCTAATCAAGAAGCTCAGGCTGGCATTGTCTGCACATTTATCTGGAAGCATTACCCTTCGAATTCAGAGTCTGCTTGTAAAAGAAGGTGCATAGGATTGTATAGATAATTCATTAAAAAATGAATTATCTTTCTTTACAGATATTCCTTGAGTTATGATCACAATTAAGCCCAACATTTCTGTTGCTAAGCAAGACATTTCTTTTATGAATTTTGCCCCATCTTTTCTTGCTACAGTTAAATGAATCACTGCAGTTGTTTAAGTTAGTAACATACTGTTTCCCCCCAAAATACAACCTATTCTAAAAGTAAGACCTAGCTTGATTTTTACCCATGCACCCAATATAAGCCCTATCCCTCCTCCAAAATAAGCCCTAATTAAGTCCCCATCCACTCCAGGGTGCACTGGTAAAAATTAAGCTAGGGTGGGAATTGGGGGTGGAACTGCCCTACTATTTACCTTTAGACAATTGCAGCCAAGCCTCGCACACCCCGACACCTGCCTTGCTGGCCCATTTCTTCTGCAGCCAGCAAGGCTTTCCTGAAGGCCTCTGTAGCCAATAACAGATGTTATTGGCTGCAGAGGCCTTCAGAAAGCCTTGCCGGATGAAAAAGTTCCTCAAGGCCTCTGACAGCAAAAAGGAGGCCGGAGGCAATGCACACAAGTGAGGTCAGTGGACAACACTTTCCACTCAAAATAAGACCTGGTGTCTTTTTTGGTGGCAAAAAAATATAAGACAAAGTCTTATTTTCGGAGAAACACGGGTAGTTGTTCACTGAATCTGGCTTCCCCATTACTCCTTAGAAGGTTGCAAAAGGTGATCCCATGGCCTTGGGACGCTGCAACCATCATAAATATGAACCAGTTTCCAGGTGGCTGAATTCTGATCAAGTGACCATGGGGATGCTGCAATGGTTGTTGTTTTGTTCAGAAAACACACGAGGTAGACCGGGTTCCAACAACAAAGGCTTTATTCTTAACTAGTCAATAAACAGGAACACTTGGCTGAAACCGAGACCAGCCTTTTATACAGGCTGGCCTGCCTGCTTGTAGCCAATGGCAGTTGCTTAAATTTGCCGCCTTTCAGCAGCTCTTTGGATTGGTTCCTAGTGAACCAATCCAATGCTTAGTTTATTTGACCAATCAGATTTGCAGATTTGGAGTCACCCAATTTACATATAGAACAGTTGTAAGTGTGAAAAACAGTCATAAGTCACTTTTTTCAATGATGTAATTTTGATCAATCATTAAATGCATTGTTGTAAGTCAAGGCATATCTGTAATTGCTTTTAAAACACACCCACATCAAGCTATGTTTAGCACCTCTAATTCACTACTATTTTTGAACTCTTCTGAGTGATATTTTCCCCTCTTGGTTTTCTTAGCACTTAGTATTAAAATAACATTGTACACATTTGGGCCCATCCAGACCAGTGTAATTAAATGGCCCTCCTCTTCTCAAACAACTCCTGGCTGTTTTAAAAATTTCCCTTGCAATATGTATGCAGCATATTTTTTCCTCGAGATATTTTTTCATGCTTCCTATTGGACAACTGTAAGGTACTCTAATTTAGCAGTGCTTTGTGAGCCTGATGCATTCACACCATGTTGCTTATTTTCTTTTTGAAAAGTTTTCTGTTATTTTTTCCAAAGCTGTTTTCTTGCAGCGTTCAGAAAATTGCCTGCTTTTTAGTTTTTTTTCCCCTTGTATGTTTGAGCCTCGTTTTGTTTCACACCTCTACTAAGTTGCAAAATACTGCTGAAACAAGAATCAATTATATCTGTGAAGAGCTATCTGAAAAAGGTTCCAGGGATAGTTGATGTTTCCAATTAAAAAAGAAAGAGGCGTGATTAAGTCAAAAGATATTTCGTGTTAGTTTGGTTATTCCTTGGATCATTATGTACAGGTCTTCAATAACTAAAAAAGCAAATAAAGCACTTCCTATCTCTCCTTATGAATGCTCTTTATGAGATTTGGGCTGTTTGGGAGCTGTTTTAACTTGACTCATATCTGCTTGCAGAATCAGGAAATACTGGTCTCCATCTCTTGGGTTGCAGGTAGACCATATATGGCATGGAAGAGCAAAGGCCCACATTCTGGCTTTTAATTTACAATGTTATATAATAATACTGCCACCTAATGGATACCTGCATTATTGTTTAAATCTAAATGTTGGTAGCTGGTGCTATTTCAAATAAAAACAAAATAAAATGGTATAATAAGGGACCTTGCAGGTCTTCTAGTCCAACCCCACCCCTTGCAAAGCAGGAGGAGACGCTATGCCATTGCAGACAAATAGCTGCCCAGTCTTTTCTTAAAAGCCTCCAGTGATAGACCTTTCTATCCCTGTTAGAAAGCTGCTGAAACCTCAAAAATTTGCATAGCTTTTGCTTATTTCTTGAGACAATATTATTTCAGAATTAGAACTTAATTCAAAATGAGGTATCATTTCTAAATAAGCTAAAAAATCCCCAACCTTTATATATATTGAGGCTTTGACTTGCAGATGGTGTTCATCTCAAAAGTTGTTGCTTTTTCATAATGTTTTTATTAAATTTTTAAGGAAAAGGGAAAATACAGGAACAAAGAGAAAATGGAATAGAAATATGGAATTTACAAACATAAAATTAGGCTAAAATGTTCAATCTTTCATTGATTTTTTAAGTAACTGAATATACTATATTGTTTTTAAAACTACAAATGTTAAAATCTAATATCTGAAAATGAACAGCATTAACAACAGTACAAATCATAAGGGGAAACTTTGAACTATAGTAATTTCTGAGGAATTAAATATTTAATATAATAGAAATATAAATTTTATATGGGCTGCAACTGTATGTGGAGTTATAATCCACATCTCCGAAAAACCAACATGGGGAAAGTTTGATGACTACCATAAGATCTTAGAAAATGTGGAATATATTTTTCTTTTCACTGCTTTTCATTTACAGCTGTTTTGCCTTAGTTACATAACTTTCATGGACTGGTTCAGATGGTATATTTCAATTTATGCATCTCATGAGCCAGTTTTAGTAGACCTTGGTTTAGAGCATTTTCTAGATCTAGACAGTTTGGTTTGTTACCTGTAGTTCAACAGTGTTTCCCAAATTTGTGTGAATTAACCAAAATTTGTTAAAAATGTTTTTTCTTTGAGTATGGGAAAGAAAAAATAAAACTAGAAAAATTTAAAAAAATGCAATGATGTGGCTTTTCATTTACAGTTATAAACCTACCTCTTTCTCTAAAGTAATATCAAGGTTCTGTACTGCTTGTGTATCTGTAGTTAAAACAAAGGTTTTGAATTGTTGAGAATCTGCTAAGGTAGAGGGAAGAATTGGAGGCAGATGAGCAAAAACAGCATTGGTTAGATATATTGCAATGCTAAAGGTGTTCCTTCATTGTCTACAGCCCACCTACCTCTCTTTTTCTGCACTTCAGTAGGCAAACATTTTGGGATGAGGGTCACATTTGAATTTGGGTACAGGTAATGAGAACTCTTACAAAATGGCTTTTATGCATGTGGAAAAGATTAGTTGGTCAAAAAATGACTATTATGGAAGATGAAATTGGCCACAGATCAAACTGGCAAGCTTGCCCCTCATCATCCCATGTAATGCCATCCTGAATCTCCCTCCAATGCAATTTACCACTCTAGATTAACTTTCTGGAGTGGTAGGCATATTTCTAATACAGCACTCCATTCAATAGAAGAATGGTTTTCATCTGTTCTTCAGCTTCCTGGCATGGAAATCAATAATTGGTTATCTGTTGCCCTTCTCTATTATCTGTTCCTTGTAGTAGGAGCTAACAGATGCTTCTAGCCATCTTTCCTTCAATGCAACTCAGACTGGGTATGTACATGTTTACAAGAAAGTTAATCATGAGGAGAGCTAAATTGTTCTTGAGAGTTTCAGAATGAATATCCAAATTATAGTTCTGAACTACAGGAACATTTCTATTAAACAAATATATGGCTAGAGAAAAGCAAGAAAACAAAATCAAACATGCAAAAGGAAACAACACAACACTTTTATATATAGCAGTAGAACAAGTACAGATTCACATTGCTCTAGAATCATCCAAAAAGCATACTCAATATGATTTACATAAGATTTACATAAGATTCCACTTGGCTACTTTTCTATCATTTCAGAACAACACATATTACAAAGTTTATAGAAATACAAAACATATGAATAAGTAAGAAGATGCTGGAGAAGTTTACTTCACAAATATAATTTTTAATCACATTTTTGTTTTAAAAGGTATGCTTTAAAGTCCTTTTACCAAAATTCAACAGCTTTCTAATCATTACAGACAGCTTTGTTCTCCAGAAAGGAATCCTAAATAGAGATGGCAGATATGCATTGTGGATATTAAATCATCTGAAAATATTTTCTATTGATTTAATAAATTCAAATTAGAAATAGGTCTCAATAATTATCATTAGATTCAAAACTGAATAATTTCTCTAAATCAACTACATTAATGATTTTTCAATATATATTTAAACACAGATAAAGTTACACTGTTTACAAGCTTAAATCTATATTGTCTATTATCCTTAGTATATTTTGGGACAGAAAGAATTACAATTTTATACTTGAATTCTCATTATTGTATCTAATTAGATATCCTAGTTATTCCCATTTTAGCTCTGCTATTTGCTGTTGGGCATCTCTCTGGCTGTAATCCCATCCAATTCTGATGAATATAGAATTATGTTGACTTTAGCTATAGAATTATATTACTATCAAGTCAGAAATCTCATTGTCATACATGATCATATGATCAGTGAAATACTGGCATCCTTTCTTTTCTGTTTTTCTTGGAGATGTTCAGTAAAATCATTTGATATAGAAATAAACACCGCTGACTTTAATAAAATGTATGCCCAGTAAGTTTGCTGAAAACTGGAGGACTCCAAGTCTGTTTAATGTTTCATGAGAATAAAACCCATTGAATATACAGTAGTTGCCCTCACTTCTAGATAAAAATGCAAGAAACATATTAAAAGTTTAGTTTTTAGGTATAACATTTCCTGCTCACAAATATAAATAGTAAAGCAACACAGATCAGCATGAAAAACTCTACATGAAAACATGAAGAAAATAAGTGTTTCTTAAAATTCTGTTTTTTTTTAATTATTTCTCAATGAAAGGAGAAAAAAAACCTGCATAAGAAGCAATGGCAAATAACAGATAGGAACATTTGTACAGGTAGTCCTCGACTTATAACAGTTCATTTAGTGACCGTTTGAAGTTACGACACCACTGAAAAAAGTGGCTTGTGATCATTTTTCACATTTATGACCATTGCAGCATCCCCACAGTCACATGATCAAAATCCATACGCTTGGCAATTGACTCAGATTTATGATGGTTGCAGTGTCCTGGGGTCATGTGATCCCCTTCTGACAAGCAAAGCCAATGGGGAAGCCAGATTCGCTTAATAACCATGTGACTAACTTAACAACTGCAGTGATTCACTTAACAACTGACCAAGAAGGGTCATAAAACAGGGCACTTAACAAATGTTCCGCTTAACAACAGAAAATTTAGCCTCAATTGTGGCCATACGCCAAGGACTACCTTTAATGATCATTTATAAAGAGATGTGTTGATGAAGCATCATGCAGCTATCCTTTACAAGGAATTGGGGGGGGGATGTCTTTATGGAATTTCATCAGGAACAAATCCAGCCAAAACAGGATTTTCATTCTCTTTTCCGTCTCCTGTTTTCATAGCCATATTGAGCCTGTGCCAAAACAATGGAATTTCCCGTTCATCTTCCGGCCATTTGAGGTAAGTTTTTGTCTTTAGCAATTTCCTCATTCTGTGATAGGGGGAAAGGTATTCAGCAGGAATGTCTTCCAGGAAGATAAGAACCAGGACGTCCTTATGGTCATCAAAGATGCAAAAACTTGCTACTTGTATCTCCTTGGAGCACCACTTGCTTCCCAGATAGTGGCGACTTATTATACAAATAGTCTTCCTGCTTGCGTAGTTATTATCCACAATGTTTTCAAGGATGGACCGTCCTGGCTCAAAGCCCCGGTGATGCAACCAAACTTTCCAGCTATATTGCTTTTCCAGCACTGGAAGTAGGTTGTCCTCTACCCATTTTTCATCATGGGTGTTGTAGGAAAGAAATGCATCATAGTTGTATCCTGCACCTTGCCCCTTCCTTTTTTGTCAATATAATAAGCAAGCAATAGATGAAACATATAGACCATGTGAAATTTCCATTGATAAAAGAAACAGAAAAGCATGAGTGAAAGAACTGCTGTTGCATTTGCAATAAACAGGATAAATTCATAATCAATACAGCAAGAAGATGTGTTAAAAGTCCAGAGTGGGTTTCCCTTATATGTTTGAGGGAAAGCACAAGTGTACTAATAGAAATGGAGCACCTGAGTTTTAGGATTCTGCAGTGACCACTGGATGAACATTTGGTTGCTACATATACAGATGAAATTGTTTTGCCTGAGATCTAGGAAAAGAAGGGAAGGTAAAGTGCTGAAATTGCTCTTCAGTGATAACGTCTATGTCATTTTCAGTTGCTCTGAAGAGAGTCAGTCTTGAAAGGTTGGCATTGAGAAAAAAATTGAGAGACTTCAGCCCATTTCTATTCAGGTGCAATTGTTTCAGCTTTGATATGGAGTGGAATAAAGAATTGTTTAGTGAACTAAGTTTATTGTTGCTCAAATCAAGCTCTTGAAAAGTAGGAGTCAAGGTGAATGTCTCTGGCTCTAAAGAAGAGATGGCCAAATTGCCTGTGTGGAGCTGCACAATGGACTCCAAACCATCTAAAAAATTAGCTGGAAAATATTTAAGTCCATTCCCACCCTGGCTGTTTATCGCTAGTTTCTTTAAAGACCTTAAAAATTTAAAGGGTGGGTTGGCAAGCATTTTTGAGGATTCATAGCTGATATAATTATTAAAAAGATCAAGGTCTGCCAAAGAGCTTGCCCCTTGAAAAAAGTCTGCCCGAAAAGTTTTTTTTACCAATCCTGTTATGTCCAAGGACAAGAATCTGCAAATTGCTCAGACCTTCAAAGGCTCCTGGTACTATTGTGTCAATCCTATTGTCTGCCAGATTAAGAAATTGAAGAGAAGAAAAATTCTTAAAAATGCCCTTATCTATGGTTTCCAAATTATTTTGCCTGAGCACCAACACTTCCAGTTTTTTTAGGCTTCCTGAGAAAGGTTGTGTGATTGTTTCTAAAGCAGTTTGCCCTAGATTTAGTTCTTGCAAATTGTTTAGATTATCAAAGTAATGTGAAGAGACAAAACCAATCTGGTTTCCATTGATGTAGAAGGCCTTTATATTATTTAAATATCTGAAATAATCAGAAGCAATTTTCTTGATGTCATTAAAGCTAAGATCTAGGCTTTCTAATAATGATACATTAGGAGTAATATTTGGTACAAGAGTGGATATGTTGTTTGTACAAGAAATGAAATGCAACAAATTCAGTGATTGAAAAGATGCCATTGGTAGTCTTTTCAATTTATTAAATGACATATTCAAAAACTTTAAATGTGTGCAATTTTCAAAAGCCTCTGCCTTAATGTTTGTGAACATATTGCCTTGAAAGTTAAGACTTTGCACTTGCCGGTGCCATTGGCATATGTTTTCTATAAGATTATCTGATTCAGTTATGTTTGACTGGTTTAGGTGGATAATCTCTAACTGAGAACAATTCAGCATTTGAATCACTTTTGAGATTTCAGAGGGCTTCATTGCTATTCCTCCTAAATATAATGCCTTTAAGCCTTCCAGAAAGCAAGAATCTTCTATTTCCCATAAAATAGTCTCTTTGGCAATGGCAAAAGATAAATCAAGTGAAAAAAGTCTTTGCACAACTGGAGTTATAATATTAATGAGGGAAATTGGATTATTGGATACATCTAGATCAAGCAATGGAGGTGCACTAGTAATTTCTTTGGTTGAGAAGTTCTCCAAGCCATTGTCTTTGATGTGCAACTCTCTTAAAGATCCCATATTAAAGACAGCATGCATAGCATTCAAGGTATACAGTTTGTTTGAAGATAAATCAATTACCTTTAAATTCTCCAAGTTGGCAAAGGCAGAAGGATTGATCCTGTATATTTTATTTCTGGCAAGCAGTAAGTGGTAAGTAAGATTCATGAGTCCATCAAACATAGAACTGGAGAGAAACTGCAGTTGATTTACACTAAGATTCAAAAATTCCAAGTGGCTAGTATGAATGAAAGCACCGTCTTCAATTTTATGTATGTTATTCTGGGAAATGTTGACAGCTTGCAAACGCTGAAGTTCTTGAAGTCACTCTTCTCCAGACTTTGGATACTGTTCTGAGATAAATCCAAAAACACAAGTTTAGTTGGTAGATAGGTTGGGACTTCTAACAAATTCTGATTGTAGCATAGAACTTTTGTTTTGTTCCCAAAGGTGTTATGGATCTCACACTTGTTAAATGCGTAAGAAGTTACTGTTTGATCTTGATTAAACACAAAAAGCCACATTGATAGAACTATCTGAAAAAACATCATCTTGACAATTTTTACAGCACTGTGATTTTGAGAGACTGAAATGGTTGTTACGGCTGTAAAATATTTGTATTTTGATTGTGTAACAAGAGGAATGTCTCGGATGAGAAACATCAAAAATAAAATGTGAACTTCTTTTTTTGAGCATGACACTTCCTTATTTTGCCTTTCTTGCATTTATTAGAGAAAAAGAAGCAAAACTGGTGGATATGAATTTGCAATTTCTATATGTTCTGGATTTGGTTTAACAAGTATGTAGATATTTAGAGTAGTTTTGATTGGAAATTCAGTGTAACTATCTGTAAAAAAAGTATTTCTCTTTCTTTCTTTCTTTCTTTCTTTCTTTCTTTCTTTCTTTCTTTCTTTCTTTCTTTCTTTCTTTCTTTCTTGTACCAGTTAATGGCCCTGTTAGACATTAGACTACAGTCATGCAATACAGCCAGGCTTTGAAAAAACTACCTTGAAAATACATTTGGTACTATCACTGGAGGCATGTAACACCAACATTGCAGACATGTATTAGTTCTGAGGTGTTTCTAGGCAATTTCAAAGTGCTGGGATTGATCTAAGCTCTACACTTGTACATGATTCAGTCATGTTTCAGTTTGGGATTAACATGGAGATAGCATTTATTGCTTTTGTGGATGATGTTTGGTGGAGCTGAGATAATGCAGCGCATCAATGCTTGTGCTCTTTGATCTCTCAGTGGCTTTTGATAGCATTGTCCACAGAATCCTTATGACTAGCTGTGGAATTAGGAGTGGGAGACAGTAGTTACTTCTGTACTCTCAGCTGTGACTCAAAAAACAAATGGCAGCTGAGGTCAGGAGGAATTTTGTGCAGTTTTCCTTATGCACCTTTTGCATCTTTCTTTGAATTGGAAAGTCCTTCAGACATTTATTGATGCTATGGTTTACCTCACAACTGGATTGTTGCAATGTGCTCTGCACGGGTCTGCTTGTGAAGACCTCCAGAAGCTACAGCTGGTTTAAAATGCTGCAGCAGTTTTCAGTATGGTCATGTGTTACTCCTGCTATGCAAACTGCATGGGTTGGCTTCCAGGTGCAATTCAAGGTGCTGGTTGTTACCCATAAAGCTCTTTCTGGCATATCTTTATAGCCTTTCTCCAATTGTTTCATCCATCTGGTATGCTTTGGTAGAGTATGTGAACTACAGATCCTCCTTCCTATGAAATCTGAAGAAGCATGCCTTCTCTGTCACATAAAGATTGTTGCATAAAGATTCTAGCAGAACTGACACATAGAAAATCACTGAAAAACTGGAAGTAACAAGAACATTGTGAATATATCCCCTCCTGTTCTGTCAGAAAGTGCTTGACAGGGCAAGAGAACATAATGGAAACTACCCCAGTAAAAGAATATTATTTTACTCTTAGTAGTTGGAGAGTTCTGTCTTTGTGGTTCATCTTGCAAGGCAACAGGAAATGAGGCAGAATATTGGGAAAAAACAGTGATTTCTCAATAATAATGAGACATTTTGATTGTCCAAAATTGTCCATGAGGGTAAAGATTTCTTGAAGCTGAAGATGCCATGTATCTGAAAGTACCAGCTTGTGGAAGCCTGATCCACCCTATGACAATGATTTGGCTATATTGCTAACTAGAAAATTTTTTGTAGATGTTAAAACACATCTTACGCATGGTATCTAAAAGTACTGATACTTTGGATGGATGGATGGATGGATGGACCAATCAGTCCTGTTTTTATCTGTTTATCCATCAATCTAGGCCTTTTCTTTCTTCTTTAATAAGCCCATAGTGACTCTCTTGTCTAAAACGTAAATTCTAAACAACCATTGCAAATAATAAGTCACAATTTGTGTCCTTTCCATTGTTTAATCCTGCAGCATGAACTAACATTCTGAAAGTTAAAATCATTCCAAGCTGTCTCCAAAGGCATAAAAAAGGCAGATAATGAGTAGAGCAAAGAGGATGCACAGTTCTGTGTTATAACAGACTAGGGAGATACAGTCCAAAATGTTGGCACAAAATTAGTCAAAGCTGAGAATTATTATAATTTGCAATGTACTGAATCAAATGGAAGTTGTGCATTGTTGTCTTCCGGGCTTCATTCAGGACAGATGCAGGCAATGCCATGTCAGCTCAGGGAGGGGCCATTTCAGCCATTTAGGATTTGCTATCTTAGAAGTTTTTAATTTGTGCAGTTGGATTGGAAAGCTCCTTTTCTATTTTTTTTCTTGTTATTTTGTTATTAAACAAAAAGACAAACTATAGATATGCATAGATGGACTGGAATTTAGAGATGCATTTGGTCAATGCTTGCTAACAAGAATTCAATTTATTTCTCTGTCAGTGTAAATTTGCACAGTCTTTAAATGTTTGTGGGAATGATTGCCATATTCTGGCTATATCTAGATACAACATGCTGTAATATTCCCTCCCAAATTAAGTAATCTCATGTATTTTGTATTGTAGTTTGTTGCTGGGATGCTTTTAGACTTATGTGATACAATCTTCCAAATGTCAGAAGTGATACTTCAAGATAAACATGTATGCTGTAACTTTGCAGTCAAAGTAAACTAGTTTGTGCAAGAAACATAATGAACACATTTCTCAATAAGAACCAATAATTTCTATGTTGTGTCACTTGTAACCAAACAGGCTCAGCAACATTTGTTTCTTTCTTTGTAATGTTTACTTTGCAATCTTTCCATTTCAGGCATTTTAACCAATCAAGACAAGCAGAGATGAGATTACATATTGTGAGCACTTCAGGAGGCTGACCTCTTTAGCAAATCTGACACAAAATCTGCATGGTTAGCAAGCCAACATACCATCAGGATATACCTGAGTTTCCTAAAGATACCAGAAAGAAGGCACATACTAGGGTAAGCATATGCTTATGTTTTTCAAATATTTGGCCATAAATAATTCAAATTTGTGACATGTATTAGTGACAAATGAAGGTTGTATGGAGAATCTGAGAATGAGGATGATTAATCTGCATTTTAGAAAATCATATTGTCATAGCTGATCCTTGCCCAACCATAATTTACACTGTGGAATTACTGTAGAAGAGTTCATTCATATATCTAAAGTTTATCATGCAAATGTAATAGCTGGGAGACGGTGGGGTTTTTTTTTGTTACAAAGGAATAACGTATTGCTTTGTATATTTCTACAAGTGCAGATATGTGTTTCAGTTCTGAAACTAAGAGATTAGAACAACGTAGAGAACTTACTTGTTTGAGCACTAGATGGTATCATGAAACACTTGGAGAGCTTCTCAAATATTGCCGAAACAAGAACATTCATAAAACTGACATAGTTGAAAGAGAAGGATGTAGCCTTTCTGCCATTGGCAACCTTATAAATAACACATATGACTGTGTTTAATGGTTTTAATAGATTACGTGGGGATTTGCACTCCTCGATGATACAACATTGAAGTTTATTGCAAAGACTGTTTAAAACATCTCTTTCAAACAAGCTGTCTTCATCAGACTTTGAGGGAAGCAAGTTTAAGAAGGAGGCATGGTTGTGTGTCTTAGAACAGTGGTTCTCAACCTGTTGTCTACACACCCCAGTGGAATTGTAATGTTGTCACAGGGGGTCTGTGAAGGCTTGAAGATATGTTATTGAAATTTTGAGTGAAGTCTTGGGAGTCTGTGGCCCTGGTCACACAAAACAGTACAAAAAAACGTTTAAAGGAGACCCATGATAAAGAAAAGGCTGAGAAACATTGTCTTAAAATATTGTGGTGGGGTAAAATAACAGAATCTTAAAAACCTGTCAGGATTATTGTCTGTTCCATTTTACATGGAGCTAAATCAAGGTGGTCTTATGTTGTGTTTTTTTCTTTTGCTTTCCTCTTTCTTAGGAATTACTAACCTTTTCTGCACCTCCTCCCCAATCTCCAAATCATTCATTCTTTCTCAAGGTCTGATCTACATTCCTTCCAGGGGTGGGATTCAAAATTTTTAACAACCGGTTCTGTAGGTGTGGCTTAGATGGTGGGCGTGGCTTTGTGGTCATGTGACTGGGTAGACATGGCTTGGTGGTCATGTTATTGGCTGGGTGTGGCCAACTAAAGATCACTCACATCGAGGCACACATCTCACCTGGCCTCCCATGACTGTGGGGATGCTGCAACAGTCGTAAGTGTGAAAAATGGTCATAAGTCACTTTTTTCATTGTAACTTTGAATGGTCACTCCACACAAGCAAAGTACCAGCAAAGAAGGGGAAAAAAACTCCAGAGAAGTTCCTGAGATAGGAAGTCTAGTCCTGCCAAGAATGTAATAAGAGGCAGTTTCTGTAAGCAACACCAGAATGTTTCCTTCCTGCCTTCCTTACAGGATTAGGCCAGTAATTTCTTCTAACAACTGGTTCTCCGAACTGCTTAGAAAGTTAACAACTGGTTCTAGCGAATAGGTGCGAACTGGTAGAATCCCACCCCTGATTCCTTCATATCACCTAAGCCATCAGAATCACTCCCCTCCCTCAGTTACAGAGGACCCAGCATCTCACCACAGTTAATGGACAAGTGTGAAAGAGAAGAGCTTGATGGACTTGGAAATTTTTCCCTCCCTTCCTGTCACATGGCAACTGTGACTGGAGGATCCAACATGGAAAGAAGCAAAGAGGCACTGGGGACTGTCTTATTAGTATTGGTAGCAATTCAACAGGATGTGAACATTTTAGATGGAAGTGCTGAGCACCTTAGGGTAGTCCTTCCAGTTAGTAAGATTTTCTAATTGTCCTAGCTTGCATTGAAAATTCAGAATTCATTCCATCTTTTATTCTTCTTCCTCATCCAGAAGAAGAATGATCAATCACAGTAAGATCATCCCAATGCATGTTTTTTATACCCCTAGAAATCAGCTATGTACTCATAAATCTGGCCATTTTGGGGTTCATCTTGCAGATTTTTCCAGATTTGGCAGCCCTTTGTCAGATTTGTCAAAAGCAGCTTTATTAAAACTTTGCATTATCATTTAGTAATTATCCAACAATTGATCATTTCCCTCTGGAAAGGGCACTGCTCATCTTAATTTAATGATCTGTCTTTAGCAACTGATCAAAGTTACAATGGACTTCCTATTTCCAGAATTCTAACCTCATTCCTTGTGGTTATATGACTGCATTTCAGTTGCTTGGCATTCCAGTCATGTTTCGTGCTAATTGCAGTTTTCCAAGTCACATTACTGCAATTTGTAATGGGTTTTTTTTGCCAGTTTCCCACCTTTGGGGCTGGTTTCCAGCAACATTGATTTGCTTAACAACAGTTGCATTCACTAAATTACTGCTATGTTCATTTAATGACCAAAGCATTTACTTAACAACCGCTGCAAAAAAAGTCATAAAATTGTATCTGGTCATGTGATTGCCCTGATTTATGACTTTCATAAGGCTATCTGTATGTGGTCACACTTATTATCAAACCAGTGTTAAGTGCATTTTGTGTTTCAGGCTCTGTCCTAATTTATGCATTGATTATGTGAGAAGAGAAAAATACAGTAATTTACCAGTTAGAAGATTTTAATGCAGGAATAGATAAATATAATATGCAGTAGAATTCCAACTTCATGACAAAGCTATTGTTAGTGCTTCAGATAACTAGATTTCTACAATGCATAAGAAAGGAACCCATATTCATTACATATCCAGGTAGTCTGGTAATGGTTTACCAATATCTCTAACAATTTCCTGTCTGTTTTTGCTGTTCCTTGCTTTTGGATAAATTACCTTAATCCCATCTGCCATCATCAGGCTTCTGTGTGGATGTGGGTCTCACAGCTCCACATCCACACAGAAGCCTGATGATGGCAGATGGGATTCTGCTGAAACGTTGCTTACAACTTTAACAGCACTACAATAACGTGGGATAATACCCGAAGGAGGCTA
Organism: Laticauda laticaudata; assembly: GCA_004320025.1. Lineage (NCBI taxonomy): Eukaryota > Metazoa > Chordata > Lepidosauria > Squamata > Elapidae > Laticauda > Laticauda laticaudata. Next base: position 4,961 of record BHFT01003191.1, on the reverse strand, counting down.
AAACGGCACACATGAAATACCCGCGAAAGCTTAAAAAAAACAAATATATATATATATATATATATATATATATATATATATATATATATATATATATATATATATCTATATATATGGATCTTTGGTTATTCGGTTTTTTCCCGCGTAGAATCAATCAAGTCACACTCCCACTAGCAGTTAAAAGAAGACAGTACTGCAGCTCACACTTACTCTGAGAAGCACAGAGCTGAAGAAACAAGGCCTGAAGATGATGAATGAGACTTTCATTCGAAACGTTTGCCTAGATACTTCCAATTTCTACGCGGGAGAAAACCCAAATAACCAAAGATCCACATACAATACCCACCCCCGCGAAAATCTCACCCAAACATATAAATATAATATTATGCAAAACATATATATATATATACTCGCACACCCAATCATTGTAGTTGGTTGTTAAAAATTGTAGCAATTGTTTAGAGAATCCTCATCTGCCAATCATCCCAGGCTCACTACTGTCATCATGGATGTGGTCTCACAGCCTCTGGTTTCAAATTCGAGCTGGTCGCATTCTGATTTGGCTAGGAGCCGGGTCTGTGTTCAGCTGATTTCGATTGGATTTTATTGATTGGTGTTCTGGTTTCTTCTGTCTGTTTTGTGGCTTTGATTGGCTGGCAAACTCTGTTCTTGTGTTGGAGGCTTGTTCAGTGCAGCTTGGTCTTTCGTTGTGAAAGGACAGCTGTATTATCATCAGCAAGCTAGGTTTCACCTGGGTGCCTGTGGTAGGGGTGTTTGCAGTTGGAGGCATACAGAGGGAGTCTGTCTGTGGCTCAGGTGTTTGTCTGTTTTGTGGTGTGACGATCTTTATCTATTTGAGAGGTGCAGGTTTCAAATGATTGACAGGTTCTGCTGGAAATCTTCGCTCTATTTTGCTTTCAGGTCTTTTTTCAATCTCTATTGGTTCTCATCGATGATTCTGTTTTCCGCTGGTACTTACATGTGGTGGCTGTTCAAGCTCTCATTCCGGGTATCTATCCCCACACGCATTATGTAGTCGCTTTATAAAGTTGTAGCAACGTTTCACAATTTGCTGTGTAATCATATACAAAGGACAAAGAATACAAGGCAAATTGAAGTAGCCCCTATTGGGATAACACCACTGTCCACCCGTCATTGCAAACCTGTCTCATGGAAGAATTCGAATCCAAGAGCCTGGCTAAAGGCCACGCCACGCAAACCCAAACTATGCGTAAGATACATCGATGACACATTTGTAGATTATGGCCACATGGAAAGAAAACTAAACAATTTTCTAACACACCTGAAACAGCACACACCCCAAAATCAAGTTCACCAAGTGAAACGGAATAAACAACAACTACCATTCCTAGATGTTACTAATACTAGCAAGAGAACGATGGCACACTGGGCCAGCACCGTTATACCAAGTAACGAAACACACACCACAACCCACTTACCGCTACTTATTTTCTACTAACGGCCACAACTCCCACACCACCCAGCACAGATAAATTCCGTGGCCAAAACACTAATACCACGCTAATCACAGAGACCATGCCTGGCAGACAAGACACATTAAAACTGACTATGGGCATCCTGATAAAGTTCTGCAGCACACACAACGGCTTCACAAAAACAAAAATCACCAAGCTTGATCCACAAAGCTGACACCACAGACACACGACTAGCAAGACATAACAGAGACCTAGAAGATTCAACAGACCTATGGAAAGCAAGCCCGTCTGCCCTACCTAAGAGGTAGCTACAGATCAAAAATAGTGAGATACTACACAGCATTAATCAAGAACTGCCTTCAAAACCAGACAAAAAAATAGCAGCCCATTCCTAAAAAACCACCAAAGACAAAATTGACCTGGATAAACCAAGGGCATATACGAAAGTTCCCATGTGCATCATGCGCGGCCACATTACACCGGAACAGACAGATTAGAGAATATGTTACGCCTAGATGCAGACAGCAGAGCAAATGCAGTAATAAAAAGCTAGAACACACCTCCTCACTAGTCCGAAACATGAAAACCACAAAGGTCACAACATCAACTTCAATGGCACTTAAAATCCTGCCAAACTATAGAAATACCAGCCACAGAATCATCAGAGAAGCCATAGAGATTGAAAAAAGACCTGAAAGATGAAATTAGAAACAGATTGATTCACCAGACTGTTCAATCATTTGTAAGCTGCGACTCTCAACATAGAAATTCTCCCACACACAACCAGGCAAACAACCTGAGCACAAAACAGACCTCCCCTGATGCCTCGACTCAAACATTCCGCCCAGCCAGGCACCCAGGTTGAAACCTAGCTTGCTGATGGAATAGGCAAGCCGCGATCCCAATACTCTCACATCGAAGCCAAGCTGGCACTGGAAAGCCTCGCAACACAGGAAAAGAGTGTTGCCAGCCATCAATAGCACAAACAGACAGAAGAAACCAAAGAAATGCAGCCCAATCAATCAAACTCCAAGTCCAAGTGAACATCAGACCAAGACTCCCAGCCAATCAGAATAGTGCGCAGCCTCGAATTTTGAAACCAGAGGCTTGTGAGACCACATCTCATTACAGAAGGCCTGATGATGGCAGATGAGATTCTGCTGAAACGGTTGCTATAAACTTTAACAAGCACTACATGATGTGGGATAATACCCGAAAGGAAGCTGAGACATCATATTATATTATATTTCTTTTTTTTTTTTTAAGCTTTTGCGGGTAGCTTACATGTTTGCTGATTTCAGCTTCCCTTCGGGTATTATCCCACTCAATTGTAGTTGCTATTGTAGTGCTTTCAAAGTTGTAGCAACGTTTCAGCAGAATCTCATCTGCCATCCTCAGGCTTCTGTATGGATGTGGCTCTTACAGCTTTTGGTTTCAAATTCGAGGCTGGCCTATATATATATATATGAGTTTTTTATACCTTGCACCATGGTTAGAGAAAGTTCTTTTAACTCCTGCATTTGCAGCCTACCATTTGTAAGTGCTGTTTGTGGAAATTATTACTGTTGTGTCTGAGGCAGGGGAGAATGTTTCATTTCTCTTTGTTTTTATAAAAAGCAAAGGTATATAATGCTCAAAACCAACTACATTCCTTTCAGTGCTGATGGATGTGAGCAGAAAAAGAGCAAATGCTGCACTGGATAATGCAAACAAAAAATATATATATGAAACGAAGTGATGTTTTCTTCGGTAAAGTGAACTTTAAGTCAGAAGTAATCTAGAGCAGAGTTTCTCAACCTTTGTGGTATCATGATCCCTTAAAATAATGAGTTTATGTGACCTCCTCCCCCCACTTTATTATACTTTGTTCAAAGCCTGTTTCACATATGCAAAAGGATCGTTTCCAAAAGTCACACCTGGCACCTGGGCTTTCCTTCTGTAACCTTTGTGCTCATAGTAACAACTCCTGCAATGCACATTTGACACACCTCAGAGCTACGCGGGCAGGGCCAAGACACTCTTGTCTGTCTCACCTTCCTTGCCTTTCAAGGCTTCTCCCAGTGGGGAAGGTCATCCTGAGTTTCTGATGCTGAACATGCTACAAGTCTACCCTAAGAAACCCCAACTAATTGGATCCTTCCTGTGAAAGAGTCTGTGCTAAATACAGTAAGGAAAAGATGTTGAATGGCCCTTTTGCACAAAGGAGGGAGTACAGGGGTGAGATTGTACTGGTTTGGCCTGGTTCGGGTGAACTCCTTGCTCTGAAGATCAGCTGGCAGTGAACAGTTGCAATGCACATTGGTTCACTGCAATGAGCATGTGGACCTGCCCACCCACCCTCCCCTACTCTTTCCTGTGCTTTNTGATTTGTGTGACAGAGCTGTTTGCCACGCCTCAGCTGTTTTCTTCACGGGGACTGCAGTAGAAGGTAAGCATTAGAGGTTTTTTTAAATGCGGAGCATGCGCACAACGAACCAGTTGTTATACTGGTAAAATCCCACCCTGAGAGAGTGAGGAATCTTTTCATACAGCAGGATTAAGAAAGAGGCACAAAAGAGTTTGAATATTGTTTCTCTACAAAGGGCTTGCTCTTGAAACACAGCATTAACTAAAATATTTTAATTATTTTATTTATTTATTTGATTTGTCAATTGCTTACAAGATAATAGGTATAAGTATAAACACGAGCAAGAATACAGGAAATAGGTACAAATAAATGGGGACAATAGGACAGGGACGGTAGGCACGATGGTGCACTTATGCACGCCCCTTACAGACCTCTTAGGAATGGGGTGACATCAATAGTGGATCGTTTGATGTTAAAGGAGTTAAAGGAATTTTAATTATGGCTTCCTAAGTTTTCTTCAGTAATGAATTACTTATCAGGAATACTTTAATTTTTATGAGCTTTTGTAATTGCTAATGGACCTGCCTCCAAGTGAAATCTGAAAGTCAGAAGGTGTTCTCTTCTGAGAGATTCAAGATGTTGCATCTTCCAGGATTGGGTGCACCAGAATCCAATGTAAAACTCCCCAGAAAAGGTTCCAGGAAGAGTGATTGTTGGAGAAGGGAGAGGTGAACACCCTGGTCCTCATTGGATCACTTTAGGCAGTGCTTAGAAGCAGCTTGGAATTTTTCCAGCAGCTATTGTGAAGAGTGCAAAAGCTGTTGAAAAAGAATTCTGGTATTTAGATCTTATGCAGAGCCTAGCTCAGTGTCAGCAGTCAACAAAGGCTGCCATTTCCACACTGAGAAGGAATGAGGAACTCCATCTTTCAGTTTTGCTTCTGTGCTCCAATTTTACAATTTGATGCCCTCTGGTCTTGGGAATGTGATGATGCATGATGTAATTCAGAACAGAACAGAATAACAGACTTGAAAGAGACCTTGGAAGTCTTCTAGTCCAACCCCTGCTCAAGCAGGAGATCATATATTGTTATGTCCCGGGAAAAAAGAGACTCGAGACCAGTGTGACTTTCAGCTCTTTATTTAGTTCCTGAAATC
>BHFT01003190.1:0-14886 GCA_004320025.1 Laticauda laticaudata | reverse complement strand
GGTTAGACAATAAAACATGGTAATGAAATATGTAGATTTTTAGAATATAAAGAATATATAAAGATGTATTATTTTTATCATAACTACAATCTAATTGTAGAATAGATTTGGGGTAATAATATAAATTAATATAAATATAAATATAAATTGTCATAAAGTAAATCAAATAAAATATGGGTTATTTTGTAAAACATGAATGAATAATAGTACAGTCAAATGATTGATTAACAACATTAATGTACTTAGTAATATTTGATTGACATTATGAGAACATATACAATGAAATTGTAGGTGATGACCATGAAGTGGATGACAAAACAATTTGTAAACCAACCGACACACTGTATGTATATATGTGGAAGATGGCTTGATATGTTTATGTTGTGTTTGTCTATGATTGTCTAAAAAAATAATAAAACTTTTTTTTTAAAGAAATGACAACACAACCAACCTCCCCACTAGTGTTTATAGAGAGGTGGCAGCTCAGATCATGCTTTACTCACACAAGCACGAACCCGAAAGCACCAGCCAAAAGATGGCGAGTGGAACCTCGTCGAAACGTCACCAAGATACTCTCAATCTTACACGGGAAAAGACCCGAACACGCCAAGACCTGCATACTTGTACCCGTGAAAATCTACAAATATATATATATTGAACATTGAACAGGAATCTATTTTTAAAAGTGCTATTTGCTTAAACAAATGAAATAAAAGAATTATATTTAATAGCCAGACTGCTGCTTTAAATTAGTTTTACAATAACTTTATAGATTAATTTGTTTTTGTAATCTGTGGTCATTTCTACATTGGTTCTTATCCATATTATATTGAGTACTGTTTTATGCAACATTTTATAGCAAATTGTTGTCACAAACCTGATCTTCAAAATATTCATCTTTGCGTATAGCCTTCTGTTTGCTAAATAATGATTTGTGTCATAAAAGTTTATCAGTAGTCTTCTATTACTAAACCAAAATATATACATCAGTTTAGATTGCACTGAAGAGTAAATTAATTAATATAAGAAAAATTAGAAACACATTAACACAAAATGATCTATCTTGCAGAAGTAATGCTTTTTAGCCTACACAGTTTTTACAGGAACACTGTTTTGAAAAATGTAATAAAGCTGGATTTCTTTATTAATAAAGCCATTAATGAAAAATAATTAAACTATAGAATAATATTGATGTAGAAAAATGATCATAGAATAATACTGCCTAGTAAGCATTTTTGTATATGTTATTTTATCAATTGTTCAATTTTTAATGAAGTAATATGGCTTTTCATATCAGTTTTAAGCTTCGACAAATTCAAGCTAAACTATCAAATATTTTTCTAATTCAAACTTCTGGTTTATTTAGGATAGTCCAGTGGGTCCTTTTGAGCGGAGTTATAGAAGAAAAAGCTGTACCCTATTCATAAAATGGAAATATCACTGAATATATTAAACCATTTCTTTAATGTTTCTTACCTGCCTATAGGGACCATGGTCTGCCCCAGGGAACCACCAGCATAAATACAATTTAGCAAACTTATTATTACAACCACATTAAACATAAGCAACTGAAAAATGGATTGCAGCGCATTTTCCAATTTATTTTTTCATCTAAATTCAGGGAGAATAAATTAGTTTTAAAAGCAGCTCATAGAATCACTTCCTAAAAAGTGGAAAGTTTTTTCTATACATGGAACATGCAATTTGAAATTAAAGTTTATGCCAAGTATAATGATCTTATAATCAGGAAAAAAGTGGAATAAAAGGAATGAACATTGCTTGAAGGATGCTTTACAAAAGAGAGAAAAATTATCCAGCAAATAAATATGACATTGTTCATAGTCTTGACTCAAATGGTTCTTGTATATTTTTTCTATTTCTATTAAATTGGAAATCATCCTTTTTGTTCCATATTAGCATTCTTGTAATACTCTCACCTGATTGGCTAAGACGGACTGCACTGTGATTGGATGGAAGAATGTTGGTGATTGGTCAGTAAAGAATCTGCCGCGATTGGCTGAGCCAATCGCGGGAGATTCAGAAGGCTGTCACTGAGTAAGAGCCACCGGCAAGCTCTATAAGAAGAACTGCCGCGGCTCACAGGTCCAACACAGATCTATATCTTTTAATAAAGAGCTGAAGTTACGCTGGTCTCGAGTCTCCTTTTTCCCGTGCTTCTACACTTTTGTTTTGGAAAAGAATGTATTTCTGCTAGTTTTTGACATCAGCCTTGAAGGGCCTCTGATTCATCATTTTTGAACACCCAGAAATCTTCCTCATATACAATAATAGAAAATCTACAAAGATATGTGAGAAGTTTTATATCCAAATATATTTTATTTTTTATACTGTTTCCATCTTCCCTTATAATATTAACAGAATCCACAATGCTCTTTCTCCAAATTAATCAAATTAGCAAACTTCCTCAAACCCCAAAATAAGTTACCCAGACCTAATCCTCATATCAATCTTTCAATATTTGCGGGGCTGCCACAGGGAGGAGGGGGTCAATCTATTTTCAAAAGTGTCTGTAGGCCAGACAAAGAATAACAGATGGAAACTGAACAAGGAGAGATTTAACCTGGAAATAAGGAGAAACTTTCTGACAGTGAGAACAATCAACNATCACTTGAGACTTTCAAGAAGAGATTGGACTGCCATTTGTCAGAAATGTTGTAGGGTCTCCCGCTTGGGTGGGGGGGATGGACTAGATGACCTACAAGGTCCCTTCCAACTCTGATTATTTATATCTGTTTTATCAAAAGGTAAGGTATGCAAACAGAAATAGAATTAATTAAATTAAGTCTCCCAGAAAAACTATATGTTCACAAGAATACACGCAAACACACACACACACACACACACATGCCCCTCAGCACATATACACTTCAATAGTTCAGACAAGGCCCCCAATAAAAGTTTGCCATTGTACACCATTTTTCTGCAGCCTGCCCCTAAAAGCAAACTGTTTTGCTTTTAGGAATAATTTTTTCTTCTTTCACAGCTATCTGGAACTTATTTTTATTTATTCTTCTGCAACCCCAGCTGGAGCTGGAATCCCAAATTATTTTTCTGACAGACATATACCATATATAATATTTTTAACGTGAGTTAAGTCTTAATTAAAATTTAGCAGAATTGAATGAAGTTTGAAAACATGGCAGATTATTCTGTGAAACTGGCTGTAATTTAGAAAAATAGGAATGTGAGGGTTTCAAATATATATTTTTAAGCTGTGAGTGGGTTTTCTCCCCTTTTTTCTATGTTCACTCAAAGTTTACTTGTACATGATATATAACATATAGATTTCCATGGGTTTTCTTGCAAAATAATAAGTTCAGCTATCAAGTTACAATTAAAATAACATTTAAGACTATTTAGAAAGCAATAAAAATAATTTTCTACTCAAATTAAAAAAATCTAAGAAGAGTAAAAAAGAAGCAGAAGCAAGAATTTGATGAAACAGAAAATTAAGTAGAGCAACAGTAGTACAATAGCATCAACTTTATAATCAGATATTGCCAAACTGACAGAGTAGCTGGGCATTTCTGGTGCTAGCAAAAGAAAGGTAGAAGCAAAAAGGTATATTATGTATACAATAAAAGTTGTGGCCTTCTATATATTTACAAAGCTGTAAGTGGCAGTATCTCTCAGAGAAGTGAAAAAGTCAAGATGATAGCATCTTTGTGCAATCAAAGCTCACCAATGTCTATTTATGTCATATGCAAAAGAAGTTTGACCTTATATGTTGTCACAACTGCCATTTTAATTTTATTTAAATTCTATCCCCATGGGTTTCCTAGCTGTGAGAATCCATTTATAGTTCCAAACCAATGTATGATTAGTTTCATTTATATACTTTTTTATATAAGTCCTTGTCTTATACAACCACAATTATTTGCCACTTTGGGGTTCATTGTGATAAAATTAGAGAAAAAGAGGCTGTAAAAGATGAGTTTGAAGATTGGGCCATTCATGGAGAGGGAAGAAGTAAAAAAAAGTTAAGGTGGCAGTTGTGACAGCTTATAAAGGCCAACCTCTTTTTCCTATGACAGAAATAAACATTGATGAGCTTTGATTGTACAGGTACTGTTATCATATTGACTTTTTGACTCCTCTGACAGATGTTACCACTCAGAGCATTTTAAAGGCCCGGTGGACTTATGGATGCAAAGAGGATGTAAAACGTTTAAAAAAAGTTTGCCATCCATTGGAAAACGCTATGCATCCGTTGTATACTCATTTCATATGTGTTTCATATGCTCTACCCGTCGAGCATCCGTCCACTGCAATTTCATCTGCGTAAGAAGTTTTGAGCTGCACAAAACTTTGTGAACGGATGAACTTTCCACCATGTACAATGTACATCCATGACATATATGGGCAACAAAGGTTCTATGTCCGTTATCATCCGTTAAATGTCCGCTGTATCCTCTCTGCATCCTCTAGCCATCCCCTCAACTCACATCGCTGCAGCTGAGAAATGGAAGAGGAGGAAACAAAGGTACACAGAACATCTACCACAGCTAGTAGCATGGAAATAGAAAGGATGTAAGCATATGCATCTCGTATATAAAGGATTTAAAAATGGACAAAACGTTTGTATCTGAGATGTATTCTTGTATATTGATGTCGGAGTATGTCTAGAGTATGTAGAAGGACACCTAGTAGACAACCAATATTTTCTATAAAAAGGAGGTAGAAAATCATCTGGATCTCAGTATGAGTCCAGCAGCCATGGTGTACAGACTCTTCACCCTTGGTCTTGGTCTTCAACATCATCAATTGTTTCCACCATGGATCATGACACAATCCGTATGGTAGCTGCGATCATTCATCACCAGAACCAAAACCTGTTCAGACTGTTTCACCTTTTATACAGAAGGAGAAGAAGAGACGTCAAGAGCTGTGTGAGTCTGAGGATGGATCGTGAGAAGAATGGAGTTTGGACTGTATGACCAGTTGATGGAGGGCAGCGAGGAATGAGGGACCCTCATGCATTCCATCACTTCTATGAGGATGCCACCAGCCATGTTGTGTTGAACTTGTAGAGCATCTGAGACCCAGGTTGACCAAAGCCTAGCACCAACTTCCGTCCCAACCTGGACCTGGACTGAAGGTGGCAGACTGCGGCACCGGCCTCTGGAACCACATACAGAAACATGCCAGTATTGCGTGGAGGGTGCACCACACAACAGCATCAGCAAAGTGGTCAGAGAAGTGGTGCAGGCCATCATCGAAGAATACTGGATGAGCCTCTCAAGAGTCCCACTACTGAACAGGCTGTGAAGGAAAACTTGCAAAAAGTGGTATAGAGGTGGAACTTTCCCCACACCGTACAGTAATGGGAAGCACGTTGGCCTGCAAAAGCTCCAGCCAACTCAGGGTCCACTTATTAAAACTACAAGGGCTTCTTCAGTATACATCCTCTTTGCCATGGTTGATGCTGACTCACAAGTTCATGTACATCACATGCTTCAGGAAACGTCAGCTTCAGATGGCCAGGTATACAACGCAAGTGACCTCAGGATGGGTTGGAACGCAACCTCATCGATGGGTTTTCCAGGTCCAGATCCCTACCCAACAACACACAAGATGTGCCCTACTTCATCGTTGGTGATGACGCCTTCTCCCTCAACCTACCTCATGAAGCCTTACACTTCAAGATACCTCACCCGTGAAGGAGAGATCTTCAGCTACAGGCTGTCCAGGGCAAGACGCGGTTGGTGGAGAACGCCTTTGGCATCCTGGCCAACAGGTCCAGATATTTCTCAACCACCATGCAGCATGAGGCACATACTGTGAGGAGCATCGTAGAAGATTGCTGCATCCTGCAACAATCTCATGCGCACCCGCTACCCAGTGTTGCAGAACAGACTTGTGGACTGTCAAAACGGAATGGAGACATGGAAACTGGTGAATGGAGGCAAGGACGAAAACCTGATAGACACTGTGGATGTACAAGGCCCCAACAGAGCTTCACATGAAGGGAAAAAGCAGCGCAACCTACTGAGACACTGGTGCAACTCCCCAGCTGGAGCAGTGGAGTGGCAAGACAGGATTGATAGATGATTAATGGATGCTTCCTTGAGACTGTCGCATAACACTGATGAGATTTGTGCCATGTATGTGGAGTGTCCTACAATGAATAGGGCATTAATAAAGAGCTTTGTTTATTTAAAATCTGTTGATCAATGAATTAAATTGTTATAAATAATAAAGGTCCATTATGTGTGGCAGCTGGGATGGTGGACCATACAGTCTCACTGTGCTTGTCTGGAGGTTTATCTATCCCACAACTTTCTTATCTATCGCACAAACATGCAAATGCTTAATCATTTTTGAAAAAGTTTCACCAACACTTTATTAAGGTAAAAAAATGAACCAGTGTCTTAACCTAAGATAACCTTTATTTAACTTTCTTAGGTAATTTTATGACTTTATTAAATAAGCAAAATGAACCAGTAAAACTGTCTTAAGTGTCTTAAGCAAAAGATAACCTTTATTAACTTTCTTAACTTTATGACTTTATTAAAAAAACAAAATGAATCAAGTAAAGGTCTTAAGCAAATATAAACTTAACATGTACAACTCAGTCTCTGACACCATTCTTCAGTCACTCTGAGTCATGTCCATGGTCTCAGCTGTTAAGCGGGCAGGGACTGTGGAGGTGGCTGTGGCTTGAGTGCTGGTCTGAGGCACCATTGGAGTGCTTGGCCCCGAGGGTCAACAAGGGGGATGATGTGTTCAGGAAGCTGTCCGGAAGCTGATTCAGTCCCGTCAGGTTGAGAGGCTTCATCAAGTACTTGAGATGTCAGGCCCATAAAACTGAGGACAAATTGTCCGTTGACGTGCTTGGCCTATGGGGTGGAGGAAGGATAAGTGTAGTGGGGTGTCTGGTCTGCAGCGGGTGAGTAGTGGCTTCTTGTGGATGTGATGAATGTGGGGCCTGGACTGGAAGTTGTACTTCTGCTGTGAGAAGTCCTGGTAGTTGTAGCTTGGTAGGTGAGGGGCTGTTGAAAGCCAGGAAGGGCTGTACATCGCCTGGGGTGAAGGAGCAGACCTGGACTGAGTAGGACAGGTTCAGCTGTCCCTTGAGGGTTGTGCGAGAAGTGCTGTGATCTTCTGCTTCCATCCACTGGCGCCTCAGGCAGGTCCCTCAGGGTCTGGCCCATTGTAGGTGATGAAGGGTTCTGGTCCAGGATTGGTATGTCGCATGTGGACCATCTTAAGAGAGAGTTCTGTGCTGGTCTCATTGTGTCCCTGATCTCCAACAGCACACTGTGGTCCTGGCTCAGTCTGCCTCTCTGCCTCCTCTGGAGCTGGGTGGGGCGTAGTTGGCCTCTTGTTGGCTGCTGCTTTTTCCTCCATTTGTGACAGCAGGGCGCCATCCTTCTGGGATCCTCCAAGTCTGCCAGCATGGGGAGTGCAGCTTGCAGGGGGCTCTCTGCCGTGGGCCCTCTGAAGATATCTGCCTGGACAGGGTAGCTGGCTCCTGGCTGGAAGAGGACTGTCTGTCTGTGGGCTGTCTGAGGGGAGGGGTGTCAGAGGGCTTCTCCTCCGGTGGCAGATCTCACCTCAGAAACTGCACTTGACCATGACATACATCTCCCAGTCAGTGAGTTGACAGTGGCCTGCCCGAATTTCTTGAGGTGTAGCTTGCATAACCAGTCGTGTGCATGTGCTTCCACCATCCCAGGAGTACTTCTGCAGGATACCCAGGCTCTCTGCCTTGTCTCCCAAGCTGCCTGCTTCTTCTTGGTGTCGCGATACAGTGTGTGGCCCTTTCTCCAGAGATATTTGTTCTCGCCTCAGCCATTCCAGCACCTCATCCTCATTGCTCCTCGGAAATTGTGTACTGTTTCCTCTCTCCTTTCTGTTTCCCTTGCCTCTTCCTCCCTCTGACAGGGGGCTTCAGCAGGGCCTTCAGGGGCTTGAGCACAGGGCCTTCAGGGCTTTGAGCAGCAGGGCCTTCCAGGGCTTGAGCAGCAGGACCTTCAGGGGCTTAAGCAGCAGGGCCTTCGCAGCAGCGCTTTGGGGCCTTGAGGGCCTTGGGGCTGGTCCACCACAGCAGCAGCAAGCAGCAAAGCTTCAGAGTCAGTGCCAGGGGGTGGGATGCTGGTTCTGGCATTCTTCACCTTGCCAGGGCTTGAACAAGTAGGCACGGGCTTCCTCTTCTTGCCTGACGGACGAACCATTGGTGTTCCTGCAAGATGTATGTGGCAGCACGTCTTTCACCATGTATGCTGACTGCATGCGTGCTTCATCCTTTTATATCCACGGAGCTGACGCAATTCATACTCCCTGCATGCGCAGTGAACGCTTTGCATCGATATACATCCGCGCGGCATCCCTTTTGTTTCCTGTAGGCATCCATGATGCATCCTACTTCATCCACTATGCATCCGCCCCTTCCGCTATGCATACGCTTCGAAATTCTCCCTGGAACCCCTTCGGATGTGTTCATCTGCTTCCATCCACTGTCATCCGCTAGATTCCTATGACAATCCATTTAACATCCCGCTACATACTACCCACGTCCGTTCTTTTCTGTTCTTTTCCGTTCTGTTTATGCAAATTTTTTGCCACTTTTTGGATCCGACAACAGATGGAGCCACCCCTGAATGCTGTACGCTGTGTCCTTTATGCATACATTTTGCATCCGTCGGCCAGTGGGACCGGGCCTTAAGCTCTTTATAGAGAAGGTAACAACTTTTATTGTGTATGTAATCTACATTTTTTTTTTGAAAGGGAAAGACTGTTTTTTCCACAGGAAGATGGGAAATAAGGGGACATTGCCATAAGGACAGAAAAAAACTTTTGTGACTATAAAAAATATCAAAGACAAAACATCAAAACTTTGGAATTATTAATGAAAATAGTTTCATTTTATGTTTTACAATAAATATTTTTGCTACAAGAAGTCTACAAAATACAGAATGAGGAAGCTTTCTGGATAACAGCTTTCTGCAAGTATAGCACCACTACCTTCTTTTAAACAGAACAGGAAAATGAATGAACAGCAGTTGAACTTTGACATAAAAATGTGGGATACTTCCTGTAGAAAAAATAAATTTGACATATTAATTAGTTTTCTGTTATTTGAAATTTGTTAAATTTGTCTAAAAGCAAATTGATTGCACTGATTAACATCTATAATTTATGCAATGCTAATTATTGGACTTTTTATATTTTTAGGTAATTCACAAGATAAGAACCCACTTGCATTTAATTGTATGCTTTAAAAATATTTTCCTGGGGTCTCCCTCTCCCTCCCTCCCTCCCTCTCTCCCCCCTGTCTCTACACACACACACACAAACAGAGAATTTAAATTCAGTGTTATGCTTGCTTACTATTTGTACATCTGCATAATGTTTAATACCATGTATGTATGCTATATTATGTTGTAACTGTGATGAAAACATGTCCTTGTAAATATAAAATATAATTTGTGCCCAAAGCAGTCTTAGATTGAATGGACTATTATCAGTGTGTGCTGAAGAATTGCAATTATCGCTAAATTATTATAACATGGTCAGCGTATTTAAAACAATAGTCAATGCTAAGTTAGCATTGGTGTTGTGTGAACCTAAACATATATCCATGTTTGGGGGCAAAGCACTGCAATTACAATAAACTGGAAAAGTAGTGGATAGTAGTTCTAGGAAACCAAGCTTAAATGTTAGTATTGTTTAAGCGAGTTCTGTTTAGCCTAGGATTTTCCACTTCCATAAAAAACATGTTTTTAAAATGGAAGAAAGTCTTCATGAACAATCTTTTGAGCCATTTAGCTCTATGCTTATGAAACTATTAAAAAAATTAAACTGTTAATTTGTAAAAATATGTTGCAAGGCTACTAAAAACAGATGACTATATATAATGAGCTTGGGGATGGAATTCATTGAAATATGCAGATATGTGGAAGTTAACTTGCACCTTATCTATAATGTTTTGGTACAGCTTGTACCAAGTACTAGAAGGAAAACTTGTGTTATAGTTAGTGTAGAGTAATCAAAGTAAAATATGTTCTATACACAAACTGGAATGTTTGACTTTCAGTGTTACACAGAATAACCTTTGTGTGTCCTATTTGATGCAGCATCCAATTTAAACTTCATAGACATGGTTGTAATTGTTGCTTCATGTGACTTTGACACCAACTGAAGACTTGAAAGCTAAACTGCAGCTGGTGAGTCTACAAGTAGACTTCATAAATCAATGGAAGATTACAATGAGATACAACCATTATAAGAAAGAATGGATGATTTGATATGATTAACCATGCCAATTGCTGAGAATATAGGACCGATAACTCAAGTGGAATGCAAAGCTATTTTTTAGTCACAACATATGTTTCCCAGTACAAAATATTCTTAGCCAATGAAGAAGAAATAAGTGGTTGAATTACATCAATGAAAACTTTAATTTGTGATGAGATTTCTGTTTATCTGTAATTTAAATCTTGCAGTGTACATGTGCAAAGTTTTAATTAGCTGAGATGATCTTATAATGATTGGAGGAAACAACAAATACAGATTATACCGTTGGTGAAGAAAAGACAATCTGTTGGCCATAGATAGAAAAATAGTAATTTAAGTAATTTAAGTGATTAATGAAAGGATGGTAGAGAGTAAACCTGAGAGCTAGATGCTATATCACCCATTAAGAGCATTATCAGGCATAGCTATTGCTTTGTGCATTACAAGTTGATATTTTGCAACATATTTTACACTGCAGCTAGGGATTTTTTTGAGAACATACAACAATAGTGGAGGACATTTTGAATCATATATACATACATTGATTTTATTTGTGTATGTGTATGATTCTGTATATTTGTTTTCTTACAATACAGAAGCCTGATGATGGCAGATGAGATTCTGTAAAAACATTGCTACAACTTTAAAAGCACAACTATGATGACGTGGGAAAATACCCGAACAAAGTTGAATACCATTCTGTATATTTATATATACAGACTATACATACCGTGTTTCTCCAACAATACAGCCTCCACCAATATTGTTTTGTAGTCTTTTCTATCCATTACTACTGTGCCATTCCCTTTATCTGCTGGGAATATGATTATGCTGTTATCATTTTTCAGGGTTTGTAGCGCTTTGAATTCATCTTTGTGCAAGTTGCTTTTGGGTGGTTTGCTTGTGCNCTGTCAGCTTCATCTGTATTTAATTTGGTTAGGCTGGATTCTACTGCACATATGATGGATTCTGTGGGGATTTTTTTGGGTGCTATGGCATAATTGAATCCTTTGGTTAGGACAACTGTTTCTGTTTTGGTGAGTTCTCTGTTGGAAACGTTATATATTAATTGTTTCAGGTGTTGTTGTGAGTTGTTGGGGGCTTTCCTGTCATGTTCAGAAACCACTTACAAAAATGAAAAACTCTTGAAGAAACTAATGAAATTAGAATATGATTTTCAAACTGTTTGATACTGAAATGGCTGTGATAGCCTGACTCACAATACAGAAGCCTGATGATGGCAGATGAGATTCTGCCGAAATGTTACTTTAAAAGCACAACTACAATGACGTGGGATAATACCCAAACGAAGCTGAACAGCATACATGTAAGTACCCATATGTACACAAACTAATTCTTTTCTATCAATTAAAACAATATAAGAACTTCCTCATTCCTAGCCAGCTTTTGTTAATGTTTTTAGCATGCAGAAAGAGATCTATGTAATGCTTTATAGTACTGGTCTAATAATGGGGATAATGGGGAAACTTTGTAAAATCCAAAATCTGACCAGTTACCTATAAGAAGTAATCCCTCTTTTACTGCTAATGATGGAAATTTTTTTTCATTGAAAAGTCATGTTTTAAATCTAAAATTATTATATAGTCCTTTTGAAATATCTTTCAGAAAGTTAACTTAAGAAAACTCCTTTTTGGGCTAATAATATTGCTGTAGTAGGATTGTTGATGTCCTTCAGAGACCCTTAGATTCATTTCCATGGTTGATTTTGTTAAAAGCTGTTTGAAGGGTAAGAAAAATAGCAGGATGTTATGAATGTCAGTGTGATTATGATGGAAAGGTTTTATCAGAGGAGAAAGTTTTGAAGTATGACCTGAAAGTTGGCCAGACTCTGAATTATTCTAATCTATTCTCTAATCTGTTCTTAAAGTTCATTCCACAAGCATAGCCCATGACCAAAATCATCTTATCCCTAGCTTTCAAATTCTTCATTCTGTTCTTCTTGATCTATATTCTTGAATAGCAGTGAGAAAAAGTTAAAAATTCACCACAGGAATCAGCATTCCTGATGGCAGACACCTGTTCCCCCCAAATTGTTTGAAAATTAGAATAGAGTTCTTGATCAAAAGAAGAAGTTAATTAAAACAAAGATTAATTTTAGCCAAGAGTTACTTGGAGTCTGCTCTGGAACACCTTCCAAAGCAATTTTTTTAAAAGGTTATATTGTCACCAAGAGATTGCTATATTTTTTATTGCTTTACCTCTAGAAATTTAATACTTTGTTTCCCTGAAAATATGACCGACTCCAAAAATAAGTCCTAGCTTGATTTTTACATGCGGGTCCAATATGAGCCTTAGCCCCAAAATAAGCCCTAATTTGGGCTAATCATAATAAGCCCCAAAATAAGCCCTACCCACTCCAGGGTAAAAATTAAGCTAGGGTAGGGATGGGGATGAGCCAGGCCTCACACGTCCCAACACCACCTGCCTTGCCGGCCCATTTCTTCTTCATCTGGCAAGGCTTTCCTCTTTTTTTAAAACTTTTTTATTTTATTCTACATATACACATCAATACATAAACAGTGTGGCACCTAAGCATTTTACATTTTGGTGCAAACAAAAGTACCAACATTAGTCATATCCCTTACATTCATCAAACTTATAAAATTCTAATGTTAATACATGTATTTGTATTAAATTGTAATCCTTCATTATTTAATTATTCAATATTCCAGTACATTTTTCGAATGCCAACCACCCTATTATTTAAGTATCCATGATAATTTCATTATTCAATTTCTTTTATTTTTATTTTTTAAAAAACATCTCTTTTGGCGAGCAGTGTGGTTCCAGATTTTTACATTTCAATACAAACATGACCATAGTTACATATTCATCTTTCTTGTTCAATTTCATATCACATTACTTATTCTATTTTCTTTTAAATATTCTTAAATATTAAATTCATTAAACTTATTTTATCCAATTTCAGTTCATATCTTAACTTATTTCTTTTTTCTTAAAATATTCTCATAACTTGTTTTAAAATATTATCTAGGATTCTTATTTCATTTCTATATTCATTACACATATTACTTTCATCTGTCACAATTACAATTTTATCACATACTGTTATTCCATCTATTATTCAATAATTTCACCCTTGTTTTATTAGTTCAAGAAATTGTCCCCTTTAGTTGTCAATTTGAGCTTACCACCTATTTACCTTGTACTTTCCCTCCATTTATTCCCTTTAATTCAGTATAATTGCCTCCTTTTACATTAATAACAATATTCTCCTATCTACTACATATCTACTACATATCACATATACATACATTTTAAGTCAGATTCCACATGGTATTCTTTTTCTCAATCACCTATATATAAATAAATCATCTATATATTGCAAAAATATTAATATATTCAATTAATTATAGAAACTGATATTAATCTTCCCATTATAATTCACATAATTCATTTTAATTTTATACATCACTAATTGTCAATAAATATTCTTAGAGTAAATTCCCAGTTCCATATCTATTTCAATTAATTCTATATCTGGTATGACAATAATCCTTAAAAAGAAAAAATCTGTGAATTAAAACCCAGGGGGAAGAATTAGTCTAGTATTAGTAGACATGATAACTTTTTGTCCAAGGAAAATGGTCCTTCCTGTAATCAATTTAAAAATTGTGATCTGAGATCCCAAAGTATGAGGTGAACTTTTTCCTTTGTTTCCAAAGAATAATATAATGCTGATGGTAAAGTATTACAAATGTATTTGTTATTTTCTCTTTCTTAAAAATAAGTGGATATTTATTTGAAGATAGTAATAAGGAAGTGGGAACCTACTAGGCAGCAGTGTTGCCTGAGCATGAATTACTGAATTAAGGCATTTCAAAACAACATAAGGAAAAAATGTTTTGCACAACATTAATGTCATCATTTTCAAGGAATTATTTAATTAAATTTCCTGGGTTATTATCCAAGGTTGAAATGTGTACAGAAAAAATGGTCAAAATTGCAAATAAGGTATACGAGCTAAAATAAAATGATGTATGTAATACATATGAAGACTTGGCAAGAAATGCTCATGAGTTTAAACCATATCAAGTTAGAGTACTTGGATTCTGCAAAATTATTGAAGCAGAGCAGGCAAGTTTGCTTTGTTTTCTCCCCTATACTTCCCCTTTCCCCTTTACAGCTTGGCTGGATTAATTACTGGTTCAGCAAAAGGTTAATAATCACAATCAACTGTCAGATTCACTTAAGTGTTTACTGAAGCGATATTAACAATATACTGACATTGCAAAGCTTGAGACGTTGGGTAGCCAGCTCTGCTAAGGAAGAGAGAGATTTGGGAACAATCCACAAAATGCATTAACTGTACAAACTTTGATCCATCAACAGTAATTAAACTAATATAAATAAGAATAGGATAGTGACATTATCTAAAGCATTTCTCTTCTTAGCATTGTTTCTGTTTGTTTGTTTTTTGAGAGAGAGAAACATCACCCAGAAATCCAAACTTTCTGTGGTATATGAACTCGACTTACATATGAGTCAGCACAGAAAGAATTAAAGTCCATGTCACACAGCACCAATGGATGGAAAGAGGATGTAAAATGGAGAGAAACACTTGCCATCCGTTGGTTAACGCGA
>BHFT01003189.1:0-62755 GCA_004320025.1 Laticauda laticaudata | reverse complement strand
ACTTGTGAAGTTGATGTTTGTACTGTGGTTTTCATAGGTTGGATATGAGGAGGTGTATTCAGCTTTTTTACTGCATTTTGTGTTCATCAGAGGGTACTTATTTCTTCTATTGGTCTGGCCAATGTATGAGGCGGGATGATGCACAGGGAACTTACTGTATGTGCCTTGTTTTCCAGGTCAATTTTTGTCTTGGGGTTTTAAGGATGGCTGCTATTGTTTTGTCTGTGTTGATAGGCGTTTGATGTGTCTGACCATACATACAACTGAATGATAAAGCCTGATTGATGGCAGATGAGATTCTGCTGAAACGTTGCTACAACTTTAAAAGCCTACAATGACATGGATAATACCCGAAGGAAGTGAACAGCCACACATTGATTAAGTACCGCGAAAACTTAAACACACACACACACACACCACAAAACAGTCACTAATAGATATATGAGCACCTTCTATAGCTAAAAAGTATAGTAAGAATTAAGTGAAATGATATAATTGTAAATCCAAATTAGCCAAATTGAGAACGCCTAATGCCGGGTTGGTAATTGAAGGGGCCTTCAACTGCAATTCCCTGCACAGGCGACAAGCTGGGTGTTGCTTGTCTTGTGCCGCTGTAGATGGGTGAGGGTTAAAGCAACAATTTAAGAAAAACATAATAAATTCTGCGAATCAAATAAGCAAGATGGGGGTATAATCTCCCAGAATCTTGGGAGGGAGCTGCTGGTCGTGAGCAGAATTACTCACAGTCGAGAATGGAATGACAGGCAAGTGCAGCACGAGGTTTTGGCAGCTCAAATGGCCTCCGCAGTAAAATATTTACACCGCTCCTCAGGGCAGCCAGCTTCCCGCTTGTAAACCAATGGCGGAGTTTCTATTAACGAATGGCGGGGGAAAAAGGAGGAGATTTAAGTGTTAATTCTCCACTTTAAACAAGCGTTCAGGAGAGGGAGAAGTGAACGTGACTCGGGGTTTTTTTCTTTTTTTTTTTAGCAAAAGGCTCAAGCGTTAAGGAATAAATTTTGAATGAAAGCGGTGCGGTAATTCAACTGCAGGGTAAGTAATTTAGCGTGTGGGGAGGTGGGTGCAGAGCATTGTGAAACCTCACTTGTCTTTTTTGGGGGGGGCAAACAGCGCTTCCCCTGCCCTAAACAGAGCTGTCAGGCTTAATGATCAACTTGGAAGAAGGCTAGAGACAAAACTGATTACAATCAAACCTGCTATCACAAACTAATTGTTTCCTGTTTCGGCCAAGGGAGCATCAAAAGCACTGCCTATCTCTCACGAGGCTGAGCAAAAACTGGGGAACGCTGAGGAGTACTGTGATGGTGGAGGAGCGTTCCACAAATCAAGCTCAGCCTACACATGCAGAGACTGAAGCACCTCCCACTCCTAGATGCTCTGAACAGCTCATAGGAGAATGAAAGCAATCACCACTACCATGTAGTATTGATAATGTTCCCCGAGAATAAAACCAGGTCTTATATTAATTTTTGCTCCAAGATACATTAGGACTTATTTTCTGGTTAGGTCTTATTTTGTGAAATACAGAAAATGCATCCATCTGGTTGACAATCTTAATTGAGGTTTATTTTTAGGATAGGGCTTATATTATGAGCATCCTGAAAAATTATGCTAGGGCTTATTTTCCAATTAGGTCTTATTTTCAGGGAAACATAGTATCTACTTTAGTAATGAAATATATGCAAGAAAACAACCAAGGTCAAAGACCATCAAGGACTTCACAGTTCAATCCTGAGCAACAAATATTCTGTTCTGTCTATATCACCGAACTATATTTGTAGTATACAATCTCAGTAATTA
This sequence comes from Laticauda laticaudata, assembly GCA_004320025.1. Classification (NCBI taxonomy): domain Eukaryota; kingdom Metazoa; phylum Chordata; class Lepidosauria; order Squamata; family Elapidae; genus Laticauda; species Laticauda laticaudata. Next base: position 60,934 of record BHFT01003189.1, on the reverse strand, counting down.
GGCACTGAGTCTTTTTATACACTTATTTATTAAAAAATGCAGCCAGTTGTAGCTTCCAGGTGAAAGCTGCAACAACCATATAAACTAGTGTTGTGGGTTTATAGTAAAGCATTGGTTTATAGTAAAGCTTTTGATTTAAATCAGAAAAGCCCCACATGATTATCTCCTAAGAACATTAAGGATCGATTTTCCATGGAGAAATTATCTCTGTTCCACCCTCATTGTAAGTGGGGATGTTAAAATTTCGTCACAAATGTGAGGTGAGAGGGCAGCTGATTACTAGAGGTGTTCGTTTGCAGCCTCCTCCTTTGGAACAACCTTGAAAAGGTCATCAATGGAAGTAGGGCCTTAATTATTGCTGCTACCTAACTGGAGCCATAATTAATACTTTATGTGCTATTATTGTTTTTTGGGTTACTGCTTTATTTGAATTTTTTAATAGAATAGAATAGAATACTTTATTGGCCAAGTGTGATTGGACACACAAGGAATTTGTCTTTGTATAAATACTCTCAGTGTACATAAAGAAAAGGTACATTTCATTAAGAATCAAGAATCATAATGTACAACACTTAATGATAGTCATAGGATCAACCATCAAATCATCCACATTTAAATGACTGAAAATCAATTTGCTTCAGCAATGTACATTTGTTAGTTTGTTTTTTAATTTATCTAGCCATATGTGATGCTTATAGCTAGCAAAGTTAAAACAGAAAATGCAATATAAAAGAAAGACCATGATCATACAACAAAAACTATTAAAACACACTACAGCAATAAAAACTACTAAAAACATAAAAATATAATCTGTAAGACTACACTCCAATTTACTCATATAACATTTAGCAGGCTTCACACCACCACTACCAGATATTTGTAACAAATATAGTTAATACAAACAAATTGATTTTTTTGCAAGGAATCTGCTGTTTAATTCTTTTAATTCATGTGTGCACGCACACACACACAAAGGCATTTTAATGCTATCCTCTGAAGTAAGAAGACAACTTAAAGCCTCTGTCCCACTGCACCAACAGATGCAAAGAGGATGTAAAACGTTAAAAAATGTTGGAAAACGCCATGCATCCGTTATGTACTCATTGCATACGTGTTTCATACGCTCTATCCTTTGAGCATCCGTCCACTGAGATTTCATCCGCTCAAGAAGTTTTGAGCTGCACAAAACTTTATGAACGGATGAACTTTCCACTGTGTACGATGTAAATCCGTGACATACGAGCAACAAACGTTCTATGTCCATTTATTATCCATTAAACGTCCACTGTATCCTCTCTGCATCCTCTGGGCATCCCCTCAACTCACATCCGCTGCAGCTGAAAATGGAAAGAGGGAGGAAACAAAAGGTACACGGAACATCTACACAGCATTAGTAGCACAGAAATAGAAAGGATGAGCAGTGAACCGTTTGCATCCTATATACATCCTCTAGGCTTCCTATGAACATCCGTTTAACATCCCCACTACATACTACCCACGTCCGTTCTTTTCCTTTCTTTTCCATTCTGTTTATGCAAATTTTTGCCACTTTTTGGAGCGGATGTCAACGGATGGAGCATCCCCGAAATTTTGCTCGTCCACTGTGTCCTTTTTGCATACGTTTTGCATCCGTCGGCCAGTGGGACCTAGCCTTAAATTAGCTTGCCGTTTAAATATGGTTGTTTGAACTATTATATATCTGTCAAAAAGATGATATGTAGGAAAATGTAGGAAAATATACTAACATATATAAGCTGTACCAAGTATTTTATGGAATGTAATAGGTTTAAATTAGAATTCAACTTGTTGAATTGTTTATCTCAAAAAAATTCAATTTTTTTTTTGCATAAAAGGCAAATTCTTGAGATTCTGCCACATTATTATAATACACAGTCTTAAATTCCATGCTGCCATGGCAATCACACCCATACAGATATTTTGCCTACTTAAAACAATTGATGTTTATTGTAATTGGTGCTCATGAAATTCAGATTCCATAAAGGAAACAGTGTAAAATATTGCATATCTTAACATGAATATTTCTTTCTTAATATGGAATTTTTAGCTACTGTTGTGAAATATGTATATAAATAATGAGATGGAACAAGATCTGTAGGCAAAAAAACTTAATGATTTCTCAATTACAAGTTTCACAGCAACTACTTATTTAGATCAGTTCAAGAGTTCCACTCGAGGAGAGTCTTCACATCCTGATGAAATCTTTTCCATTGTTGAATAGCAATTAGATTTGTATTTTTACTTATAAACAACCATAATCTACTCTATAATTTCAACTAATTCTTGTACCAACTTCTAGAAACACTGGAAGCAATTTTGTACAATTTCAACATGGCAGAGTTTAACATACTTGAAAACAGTTGGCATATATCCATGCAGTCTTCTCTTCTCCAGGCGAAATATTGCCTCTACTCATTCCTCCTAAGTGTCTTTTTTCAGAATCCTAATAATTCTGATGGTCAACAAGACAGTATATATATTTCAGTCTAAGCCACTGGCATGGTTTTTCTTGATATTTAATACTTTTTCTTTATGTACTAGCCACTCAAATCTTTCTTAGCTTTTCAACATCAACAAAGTTAGTCAAGTGCTGCCTTCTATTGTACAATAAAAGTACCTTGAGTTCTCTCCAGGTAACTACGTGATGACATTAATACAGTTTTTTTGACATGATATAGAAGTACTGGCTTTTAATAATATATAGCTCATATGAAATAATTTAAATGTGATCTTTATGATGATCAACAAACCTGTCTTGTTTTGATGTGTTTTTGGTTTAAATTTTCCATCTTGAGCCATTTTGGGGAGGTAGTATAGAAAAAAAAAGCTATTAATAAAGCCGAACCTTAAAAACATTTTCTGTTATTAGGAAGTAACAATAGGTCAGCATAATTATCATTAAGAACCTCTTCGCATATGGAGTTCTTAATGGGGTACATCCTAGAAGACGCTCCCTATGCTATCTATCTTGCTCTTCTCAGCATGCAGACATATTTTTAATGTCATTCTTAATTAATCTTAATATTATACAGGCACATACAAGCACTTTTCCATACAATTTGGGGCCCAAAATATTAATGGCATTTTCGTCAAAAGAAATTTTCATTTTCGGTAACTGAAGTTTAGTCAGATGCATATTTGAGGAATGTAGCCTCAATATTGATGTGATCTATGTTGACTGAATTGTCCCAGTGATTATAGGACCAGCCATATTTAATATTAACTGCAGCTTCTTAACCTCTGAAAAGGAAGACAAACATATTACATTCATACTATCAAGTTTATTAGTTTATATATAACTAAACCAGCTTATGGTTCAAATGTGTACTGATATTAGCCATAGTTAATACAACATAAATTCCACATTTCTGACATTATTTGAATTGTATTCAAAAAACTACAATGAACTCATTTGAATAATTCTAGCACTTGTTAATTCTAGCATTTGTTATCTAAAGGTCTTGCTGGGGAGGGTGGGGAAGGCAAGACAAACCAAATGAGAAATATAGCCATAATTATATTTATACAAAAGAGAGAATAGTTATAGGTGCCAATAATGCAATAAATACAAGATAAGCCTCTAACAGTAAAGAGTGGAAAATAAATATACGAGAAACTGTTTTTCGACTCAAAACTGCTGGCCTGAGTTTTCCTTCCTTATGGATTGTGCTCATGGGACTTTAACAGAGCAAAGGGCATCAGTTGTACTTCAGGAAAACAAAGGAACACTGAAGGTGGAGGGTGTGGATGTTGGTGAAAGAAGAAATGAGAGTGCACTGGAAAACCAAAGTGCAATCATGTGTGAAAGATGTGAGGTGAAGATAGATGGAGTGAGTCAAAAGCCTCAGAAGCTACTACAGCTGAAAAGTAGTAGTATAAACTTATACCCACAAGAATCTTCCACAAATGCAGCTTAGCTTCAGCCAGCTTGCAGCAACTAATTCTATTTTCCCTGCTATAAACCGATCAGGACTGAGAGTCAGAGAAACAACTCAGAAAAGGGAGCAATTACCAGGCTACTACTAATTCCAAGAGCACTTAATGAAATGTAAGTGCTGAAAGGTAGAGGGGGTAAGATAGGGATAAACGAAACAGATTTCCCAGTCCTTAAAGATCAGAGCTGGGGGCAGACAAGTGTATATTTTGTATAATAAATCAACTTTGCATAAATATTAAAGGAAAGTGTTCAGGTCTGTAGTTTTTGATATGACTTCTCATACAGGTCTTTTGTAAATTTAATTTTATGTGTATATCTATTTCTTCAATTCATATAACCACTCATCTCACATATGTGGCTCACAAAGTTATAAGCCACACCAAACATATAAAATAACCAAAATGATAGAACAAAAGCTATGAAAATATACATAAAATCTTGATCTGTGCAAGTAAAATCCAATTCATTATCAATAAAACCTTTAAGCAGGTTCCATGCTATCATTACCGGATTCCCAGACAATATGGCAAAACCAAATCTTCAGGACCTTCCTTAAATGGCAATCTAAATTTCTGGGAAATTAGATTACAAAGAGCAGGTAGCAGAAAAGGCTATCTTCTTGGCTCCCATCAGGTGAACGTTCCTTATTAGATGTACCATGCCTTTCTGGCCACATCTGATGGGATGAGTATATGGTAACTGAGGGCAGAAGTGGTCCCTCAATATCAAAAATTTTTAAAGTTTAATTATTTATCCTGTAATTTGATTAAAAGTATATATTGACTGCTTTTTATTTTTTTGGTTACTTTTTATACATTTGTCTACAAAGGAATGTAATTACTATTTCAGAAAATATCACAAAAACACATAGATCTCACATTATTTTCCTTCTAAAATGAATAGAGTCTATGAAAGCCATAATTAACCTTAAATACACATTAAGCATTTTCTGCCAACAACAGATTGTTGTAAACATGTTTTCTCAAGTCACGTTTTAGCAAATACTCACCCCTGTTAAATCTTCTTTATTTTATCTGCGGAGTCATACTTTTCTATTAAGCATACTGACAGGAAAAAAGCTAAGTGCTCTGTGGTTCAGGTGAAGGGAACAGAAGGTGTAAGAATGGGATTTAAAGTGTTTGTTCAGAAATTGACAACCATTTTATTACTGCCTACCTGCTAAGTAATTTTTCTACTGTTTTCAAATTATTTTCTATAATGTCAATAGTACAAACATGCATGCTGAATTTATGAATTTACGTGAAAGCGACTGCCTATGAAGGCTCCTGTACTGAGGCTGAAAGGCAAAAACCGAAGCAGCATGCTCCATCCCATTATTAAGGCCAGGTTGCCCTGACAAAAAAACACTTATGCATGTTGTAGATGTGCATTATACTACTGCATTTTCAACACGCCAAATACAAAATGTATGTCACTCCATTGTTTTGTAGCTAAATGCAAATGTAGAATATTGTCATTATGCAAACCTGAGCATTTATGAAGAAGCTTAAAGCTTACTGGCTCCAAAAATGTATTTCTACTACAGATAGTTCCACAGCTGAGCTCAAGACTTCCTTTGCTAAATGAGTAGTTTAGCCCCATTTTACAACCTTTCTTGCCACAGTTGTTCAATGAATCACTGTAGTAATTAAGTTAGTAGCACGACTGTTAAGTGGATCTGGCTTCCCCATTAATGTATTACACCGGTTTCATTCATCATTAACCCTGATAATTTTTTGGTAGACTGAATAGTAAGTTCCATAGTATTTTAATATACTGCCTGCCTCTATGACCTTATGTTAGCTTTTACAAAAATATGGGAGCTATATATTTTCTTTGGTAGGACATTTACTTACTTTCTTTTGAGAGAATATATCCAACTCAAAATATTCTAGTGATACAATCTGAGTTAATATATAAGATTTTGCACTTAAAATTATGCAAGACTATATGTGAGAACTGACCATTACCAACAATAAACATGGTAAATACACAATTAAAATATGGCTAAGGTAACTGTTTTATCAAAGACCTATTAGAAATGTATGACAGTAATCTGCAAATTGTGTGTCCCTTAATAGGGTTCCACCTTGATATAAGATATGATATTCCCACAAAGAGTTGGGTGTCTTCACAGGCTGCCAGGGAAAACATCCAGTAAAGAAAAAGGATGCCAACATCTGGTCTAAAGGCTGAAAATAGAGCTGAAAAAAACTTGTTCTATAGGAATGCTTAAAAGAGAACAAAGAATGGTGTAATTGTAGATTGTTATAATCCTGTTAATTATAGCTCATCAAATTCTCAATGCAGTTAACTACATTTTTCTCAAATTGCACAAATGGCAAAGTTAAAGCAAAACATATTATCAGTTCAATTCATTACTTAGCAAGCTTGCACTTTATCAACGGCAATATTTTGATTCCTCTTTCAAGTATGATTATTTGTGATCAAGAGTTATGGAATTGCTGGAAGTAGGGTGATAAGTAAGGAAACCTTTTAACATTTTACCCCTCAAAGAGGAAGAAAGTGTTATAAAACAAAACAATATGCTTTACTTGCTTGATCATCCAATTAGATTTGGTAGCAGTAATCAATAGCAGAGCATTTCAAGGTAATGACTTTTTTGCTGGCAAGTAAATTTTATTTAGCAAATATTATTTACATATTTATTTACTGGATTTATATCCCTCCAACTCCATGATATACAATAAACTTAAAAACTTCCATTTTGTAACACAATTTTATGAATGGTAAAAGCTTATGCAATAAATCTAAAATCCGCACTCACAACATCAAAATATCCTTGGTAAAAATACAGACACTTCAACTATATTACAATAATTTTATAATATTACAATATAATTGCAATTCATCTAAATAATAATCATTGCACCTACCAAAATCATTAACATAAAGAAAACCACATGGTTAAAAATAAAACAGCAAAATTATGTGAATTACCAAATGTCCTCTGAAACCATCCAATATATAATGTCTTTTGGAATGCAATTTTGTATTCAAAGAGAAGCTGTTTTATAAAACCATTGCAAAAAATATCTTCCAGTTTTCCGCTTCCTTCTTCCATCAGCCTGCCAATTGCGCAACCAGCACATGTGCCTGGCCGCCATCGAAGAAGCAATAGCTTTGGTGGCAAACCATGCTCATGGAGGGTAGCATCAGCCGTGAACTCTATTGCAGCCACAATTTTATTGAGGTCCTGATGGGCCTGCATATCCGTAGTTGGGATCCTGTCCTGCAATTGTTTAAGCCATTTAAGTGATGTTCTGAAGAATGAAGCTGCAGTAGAAGCTTTGACTGCCCAGGCAGCCGTGGTGAGCCCTGTGGAGCAATTGCTCAATCCACTTTTCCTCCGCCTTGAGGACATTATCTGGATCAGAAGGGGCTGAAGATTTGGAGGCCAAAGCAGCCACCGGCGCATCTACTGAGGGCACCTGAAGGGTCTTGGTGAGCTCGGGGCCAACACTGAGGAACCTGCGGTCTGAAGACAGGGGATTGTGCCCTGAGGCAGGTGACTCATCTGTTTCCGAACAACCTTCAGAAAAAGCCTGGGAGATGGAACCACTTCCTTCCTCATCTCTGGTTCATCAAAAAGAATATCCAACTCCACTAGAGGCTGGGTAACTGCTTCTTCATCATCTACATCCCTCAGGTTGGCCGTGTTTCTCGCTTTGTACAGCAAGGGAGAGAATAAGGCATGTTTAAAACATCCCATGAACACTGGAATCTCATGGGAAAGCCCTTCATCTTCCAACATATCAGATTCCCTCTTATCAGGTTCATCAACCAGGATTTGTTCAGTAGCAACTGCAGGAGCATCGGCCGAAGCCAAAACAGAAACTGGTTCCTGAACCAGAGAACCTCTTTCTGAAAGCAGAGCCTCTCGAACCCGGAACCTTTTCTCTGAAATCTCAGAAGCTGATAAAGAATGTTGAGCAAATCTCTGCATACTTCAGAGATATCCTTCCTGATGGCCCTGTCAATCAAGAGCTGCAGGTTGACCAGGACATTTGAATCAGAAGGCTCAGCAGGTCTTTGTCCTGTTGCAGGAGGGGTAAAGGAGGCTTCCACTGAACACACGCTCCTGCCAAGGTACCATCCTGAATCCCCCATGGAGATCACCTTGATGACTTCCCTCCTTCGAGGGGTGAGAAGAGGCCTCTCTTCCAGCTGCATCTGCAACAATGTTTGGACAATGGCCCTGGTAGTACCAGGTTCTTGATCCTGAAGGTCCACCTCACTGGGATGAGAAGCAGGAGAAGATTCTCTTTCTGTAGATCTGTGAGTAGACACCTATTGTATCTTGGTAATATGCTTTTCTAAGGTCTGATGGTGTCTAGATGCATCTCTCTCCTCCACCTTAAAAGCCATCTTTGCAGGCTGCTTTCCTTTGTTACTTAAAGCAGCAGGAGCTGCCCTTGAGATTTAGCTGGTCTAGATGCTCTGGTGTCCCTAGGGGCTTCAGCCATCTTGAAAGCAGAAAGGCCTCTTCTGAACAGAAGTCCTATGCAAGGAGGAGAAACACACAAAGGGATTTATAAATGAACTTCAGGGGAAATCTTTCAATCCCCTACCTCCAACAACCACTCTTCTTCAGCCCTATGCAATCTTCAGGAGGATGTTTTAACACTTCCTATTGGGACTCAAACCCTCCTGGGCCTAATAGGGCTATCAAATATAGACCAGGCCCAGTCTGGAGGCCCTGGTCTACTTCGGGACAGGGAAACCGATCCCCCATCGGGGTGAAAATAGATTAAAAAGTGCTTACCTTTCAGTGTCTTCTGGCCAGCAACAACGAGACCAGTGGTCTGGTGCTGGCAAGGTGAGGGAGTGGTTGGAGAGCAGGCCGAGCCTCCTCAAAATGGCTGCCTCTGGCTCTGGCATCTTTAAAATGGCCACCCAGCTATGACGTCCTCCAAAATGGCCACTTCAGGCCATGAGGCTGCCTGCTTCACCAGGGAGCCCTATGGAGGGATCCCTGGTTGTCCTAAATGGCCCCGCAGCACAGGAGAGAACAAGCAGAAGCCCCTGCCCTCAAAAACAGCTGTATAGTCGATTGACAGCCTCCTCTGGCAGGGAGAGCCGCAAACAGCCTCGCGGCTCTCTGCAGGCTGTTCTGGAAACAGCTCTCAGCTGTTGCGTGGCTCTGGAAAACAGCTGAGAAGCGGAGCTGCAAAGATTCAAAAAGTCCACTTTTTGAGACTTTTTTCCTTTTGGAAATACAAAGGCAAGAGAGGCAGTGACTTGCGTCTGTCCTAGCTGAGGACTGAGTCAAAAGCTGGGAGGAGCTACCCAGTGGGTGGAGCTAGGCTATTAAGCTTTTTAGACAGTCCAAGCAGCTAGGACAAGAGCAACACCCACTGTTGCAGCCTTACAAGGGAGAAACAGTGGTTTCTTTTATCCATATGTGAAATATATAACCATATAAAACCATTTGTAATTAAAACATCACTTTGAACAGAATGCCGTGGCACAGTTAGAGCAGCTTATTAAGTCCATGTAACACCTCTAACTGCACTGGATCCCAATAGGATTCTTGATACAATTCAAGCCACTTGCAGAAGTTGACCAGGATGAGCCCAAGAAAGGGATCAAGCACATCATCTGTCTCAAGTTCCTTTGTGCCCACAAAAGTTCTAAGTCCAGCCCTCTTTGCATTCCACTGATTCTTCTCTATTGCCAATTTGCTTTGACCATTAGTGGTTCAGATTTTGTAGAGAGCACTAGCATCTGATAAACCCTAATATTCATTTGAACTGCACTTGACAGCACTGGTTATCACCCTCCAAAGCACAAGATTGGGTTACCTGTGGGACCACTTTCTCCCTAGAACATCTGTCTCCCTCACATATTTATATTTTATATATTTTCCATTGGATAACTTTTTCCAAATTGACTGAAAACTACAGCTGTCAAAATTGATATTAACATTTCACATTTCAATCACATTAGTTAAAAATACTGGTAACATAGTTATAAAGATGTTGCTGACAGGAAAGACAAAAATATTTGTTGCAATATTATTTATGACACAAAATCAATCATATACTGCCAAAAACATATGAGTTACATTTGCTAAACTTTTTGCTAGAAAAAAACCCCAAAACTCCATGCAATGTTAGACAGAAAACAAACTCAGTAACAACTGCCAACTGATAACGCTACTTTATAACTTCCAATTCTTTATATGAAGTTCTTATAAATAAAATTATGCAATTCTGATGATCTGATAAAGTGGCCTGTTTCATTCCCTGTCAGGGCTCCCCTCTGCCCTAAAAAATGGTTTATTCAACTTTAAAAGTTTATTCAACTTTTTTTCAGTAACAAATGTACTGAAATTTAGCCAACTGTCTTACAGAGGTTGAACATTCAGGTTTTGGAAGGCATAGCTCCAACTCAGCCTGTCTTTTGAAAGGTTGTGAAGACATGACTGGTTTGGTGAGTAATCTGGATTGTGCCTAGTTTCTGAATTGCCTTGGGCACAATATGTTTTTCTATAAGAACCATTATTTTTATAATCATGTATACTATCCTGAGACATGTGATGAATGGGCAACAATATAAAGCAGTGGTTCCCAAAGTGGGCGGTACTGCCCCCTGGGGGGGGGATGCCTTAAGGGAGCGTAAGAGGCAAGGGGGCTGGCAGGGAGATGTTAAGAAGTGGCAGGGGGTTGTTTGAGGTGCCGTCCCCGCAGGCTCACTGACTGCCGGCCATGCAGCCCATTAACTGTCTGTCCGTCCGTCCATCCATCCATCCATCCATCCATCCATCCATCCATCCATCCATCCAGTCTGCCTGTGTACCTACCTGCCTTTCTGTCTGTCTCCCTACTTACCTACCAATATAGATCTATCTACCTGTCTGTCTGTCTGTCTGTCTATCTGTCTATCTACCTATCTACCTGTCTCTCTCTCTTTTTGTCTCTGTCTCTCTCTTTCTCTCCATCCATCTATCCACGTTCGAAGCACCAGTCCTGCAGGCACATTGGGAAAGTACAGCAAAGCCAGTCTGGGAGAGAGGGAGAGAGGGAGAGGGAGAGGGAGAGGGAGAGGGAGAGGGAGAGGGAGAGAGAGAGAGAGAGAGAGAGAGAGAGAGAGAGCGCTGATGCATCAGATTGAAATGAGGCCTAGTTTAGACTGAGGCCCTTTTCCACATTGAAACATCTTTGCCAGCATATTGAAACATTTTTGTCTTCTGTTTAAGGTTTTGTGGACAAACATGGTCAAGACTATCAGGAAGCTCTCACATTTTGTTGAGGCTTTAAACAGAATCCATTGGACCAGATCTCCATTCTAAAAATTACTTTTCCCCAATGTATTACAGTGCCAATTCTGTAGAAGGCAAAACCAAAACGTACTGGTAAATTACAAGGAAAACACATAAAGTGGCAAAGCAAGGGAAAGGTTGGTAAATTAAAGGTCCACTTCCCAAAGATCTGAACTTTTTTATCAAGCAGACACTTCAACTGCCCCTGTGTACTGTCTAACATAGGGAATGGCAGAGAGCGGAAATAATCAACCTTCACCTCATGCAAAACATTTTACACTTTAAATTTATTTACTTTATGGCCTTTTCTCTTTCAAAAACTACAATTTTCTTAATCCTATTTGTATATTACAGAGTGACATATTGAAGAACAAAAATCTGGACTGCATATTTCCAGACCAGCGTAACATCATTCCTGGAGTTGATGTTGACCTTTAACATAATTATTAAACAATTTTTAAAAGATAAATAAAAACATTAGTCATTGTATGCTAAAGTTCTATTTTTTTCCACTAAGAATCCATCAAAGTATTTAAAATAGTGAATTTTTTTTAAGGTACAGGGTTTGGGCAAAATAATTATATAACACTGAAAAGAGAAATCTATGAAATCTACTCTTGATCTGCAGGTACAACTGCACAAAAGGCAAGAACTTTTAAACAACATTGGATTTATTCTGTTAGTAACATAATATTCAGAGGTTTCTCTTTTTAAGAATACGACTACCAAACAGCACAACCATGCAGTTCTTTTTCTTCATCATGTTTGAAGGCAAAACTAGATCTAAAACTTTTCCATGCTAAGCCCAATAGTTAAAATGAAAATTCCACTCCCCCCATTAGCTTAGGTCATGTTGTCCAATATGGCCTCTGGATTTTGTTGTGGGAAGTATTTTTTAGTTTCTGTAAATACCTATCAAAATGTCTTTGGTTCTCATTTCAACATCTCTTGATGTCTAGGCCATTTTCTATCTCCCTCTCCCTCCTCCCATTGTTCATTGGCAAGCTGAGATGCTATAATAGTTGCAACAGCAAAAGTCTTTTGAAGCTTGATGCAACCAGTGTTAATTCAATAATGTTGCTTATCATCCATAGTAATCCAAGATGTATAATTTTAATTAACATTAAAATATTTCTGATGGTACTATATGATATGGAACTATGGGAACCTATTAATGGTCCTTTATTTAAACAAATACAATCCTAATTTTTAAAAGCTGTATTGTATAGATAAATCCAGTCTAGTTCTTCAGCTGAGCTCAGCTGAACAAATGTTCATTACAAACTCAATTCAGTATTAAAGCATTTAAATATTAGCTGAAGATATTATCTATGAATTCAGAGAGATTACCAAAGTTGTACTTTGAAGACAGACTTTTAACAAATCTGCTTGTATTTGGACTGCTCAAATTATAAACACCAACTCTTAAGTATGGTCTCTCTCTCTCTCTCTCCCTCCCTCTCTTTCTTTCTCTTTCTCTCTCTTTCCAATCTTTAATTCAAAATAGTTTGCCCAAGAACCATTTTCAGTCGAAGGGTTCTGGATGTCAACACCAAATAATTCCATTTTTTCGATGGTTAAATCTGACATGGCTGTCCCAATTTAAATCAATTTTTTGAACAGAAAAGTTTTTTAAAAGTATTTAACAATGCAACAACATTCCCCCCCTTCCAAAAAATAAAACCACAATTCAAATAGCTTGCTTCCATGGTATGGTGTGGAAAGTTTCACAGTTCAATTTGCAGAAATATTGTGTATATGTAGTACTCCAACTACCAAAGAAGCTGCACATATCTTATTTGACTACCAACAATATACTGCCATAAGGGTTGATTGAATCTTAGAATCAGGGGTTCCATTTTTTTCTGTACCCCACATCCCTAGAATGCTTCTGAAATATTCTTGCACCCCTTACAAAAGTAAATAATTATAGGCATAAATTATGCATATACACTATAGTTTTGAAACTTCTAAACCCAAGTTTTTGAACCTCCTGGAATATCCTCTCACACCCCCAGGCTTAGATAATAAGAAATTTTGGAACAATCAGAACAAACTATCATATATTTTTCAAACCTGCATATTACTAGGAAGAATGCTTTGTATTAAATTCAGAAGAGGTTATAAAATTTAGAACTGATTTAGGATAATTGTAAGGTGATGAATTTTTATGAATTATGTTGATATAGACCTTTTTCCTACTGATTTTATATTTTCTATTAACATTTTAGCTATTTTCTATTAACATATTAATTAATCTCTTCTTATTGCTATTGCTTTCTCTTAGTTTTCCAAACACACATTTAATTCACTTTCTCAATTGTACACTCATCTTATATCTAGGCTTAATTTTCCATAAGCCATAGACCTATGAATTCCTTCTACCCATAAACCACAACTTTGACATGTTTTTTCATAAGATAACAAGTAGTCTGTATATTAGATTTAATCATATTATGCTACAAGCACTACTGTTACTGTAAGAAGAGAATACTGGTCATTTTGGACATGTTTAACCCAGTACGAAAGTAGAATAACTGCAATAACCCAAGGTATCTTGAGTATATTTCATTCAATCATATGCAAACTAGAAACATTTAGAACCTAAATGCTAAAGGCAAAATACTCTAAAACAACTTCCTATCCAATAATTCATAAACTGAGTTTAAGATATTCAGTGGCTTTTTTTTTAATGTTACTAGATAGGTAAAATAGAAGCAACAACTATTCAAAAAACAAATACAGGAATTAAACTGAATCTGAATGACTGAAGTAGCATTTTCTAAAATCCAAATTAAAGCTTGAATATCCTCAAAACATCAAACAAACATGAAGATAAAATAAAGAAGATAAAGAATATCAGAGCTCCACAAACTGAACAAATACCGTAGGCTACAGAAGTCTTTCTCTAGTCATTCTTGACATGCAAGGAAGTATGATTCTACCAATTACCTCAATCTAGTGTCAATATATTTCAGAATGACTTCATCTAAAATTCAACTCTTTTGAGATTCCAAAGAGATTTACCCATCTAATAACACAATCCAAAAGCTCAGCAGCTGATCAAATATTTCCAATTGGAGCACTATAATAGTTTTTAAGAAGCAGCACTCCAATGACACCAATGAGGAAAAATCGTAAGGTATAAAGAAAAACTAAGCAAAGCATAGAATTTCTTGCCACATCAAAATAAATCCAAACCAACTGTTTTCAAATAAATTTGGAAAAGTTAATACTTCACATTAAGATAGCTGGGAGTCTTAAGATAATTAACAAATTGGCTGAAAATTAAATGAAGCGAAACCCACAAACAATTGGGAAAACAACAAAGTTACTTTATTTCTGGAAGAAAATAAGATATTGAAAATACTTGGATCACAATAGAAACTATAAATTGAGGGAAAAAATGCAACTTTGTTTACAGAAAAAAACCAAGAATACATCTAGAGCTATCTTTAGCTTCTTTTATTCTGAAACTTTTCTTTTCACAATTTTTATACAAATTATACTTTCAAATATAACTTTCTTAGTAAAAAAATGAAAGTGTTAATGCTTTAAAATTAAGCTATTAACCCATTTCTGCTGAAATATTTTAAACATTAGAACCTGTATCTAAATATACATTTCTGCATTAAGAACTGATATTAAACTAATCTCAAAAAAGCTGATTAAAAAGCCTTTGATAATGTTGATAATTTCCAGACATAATTTTTGTATGTTAGTTGCAAAGGATAGCGTTAAATGGCAAGATGCTTCCAACCATAATGTTCTTGTGGATGTCAATAACCCTTGTTTAACTATCAGATCACCATACAGTGTTAACAAACAGACTTCTTTTAAATAATAAGCTATACCTTTTCACAAGGCCTGATGAGTCAACATCCCAGAGCTTAAACTGATACTTTCTGCAAACACCCAGGGACTGGGTAGGAACTGGTAATACAGAGAGGTTGGACTAGTTTGAATTCCTTTTAATGGTTTCTGGAAAAGCTTCTGATCAAGAGAGCTGAAAGCTGACAATACAAGTTTTGACACAGGAAATCACATATAAGCCACAGGATAGGTATATATATATATTTAAAATATCAACAAAAACCCTAATGTTCCTCTTCCAACCGATCTCTGCTCAAGGTCTGCAATATAGATCCACACACTTTGTAGTTCTCGGCCCACCAAAGCATGTTAAAAGAGGTCTTGGCAAACAAAAGATTGCCTATATCTACTCTTGATGCTGTTGAACTATTATATTCAACAGTAGTAATGCTACCCAGAGTCCACTTGGATTTGGCTGTTTGCAATGAGGGCACTCTCAGAAAGGTCACATTTGGTGCACCAGCCTAAGCTTAGCAAAACAAAAACAAAAATTCTTGGTCAGTCTATGCCTGCTGTTAATGTAGGATCCGTGTCCAGAAGAGTCCTTGGACTACATTGTTCTTTCTAGAGAAGTGAGGATTTTGAAATTTTAACTAATCTATATGATTATTTGATAAATCGCCATTCTGTCTTGAATTTAATCTGTGCCTGTTTCTTCCCATCCTATTCCCCACAGATACTACATAAACTCCACATTGAGCCCTTTTTCAATCATAGATAGAAATGTATACTTGGTTATCATCAGTTTTCCTTGGTGTCCAATCATACTTGGCCAATAAAGAATTCTATTCTATGTTGCTGATACCTTATCTCAGCTGATAGATGACCTCTTCCAGCAGTTTTAAATACGGTTGAATAGAAGAAAGGGAAAACCTGTGCAAAATTTCAAAGAGCCACCTCCCCTGCCCTTGCCCAGATTTCAGCAATATACACCAGGACCGTCTTTTTGCCCTTGATTAAATGATGGAGGAATATAGCATTGCTGAAGAAATATCTTCTTGCACTTAGCAGCAACAGACCAAAGCATGATTCATAGAATTGGGGAATAGCACTGAATTCCTGATCTCTCTTGTCTGGAACAGCCTATCCATTGCTCCTGATAATATTGTTTGTACTAGTCACTGTTAGAATGCTTCACCCAATTTACTTCCCCTGTAGCCTACTTACCCTACACCTTCTCTTGAGAGCATTCTTCCACCAAATAGAGTAGCCTTAAAAATAACAATACAGCAACCATTTTTTTTTCACAGCACATAGTCAATCCCCAACCCTGCCCAGAAGCTGTTGACTGAGAGTGGCAGAAGAAGGGAAAGGGGGCAGGGGAAAATCTTGAAAAGGGCTGTAAAAGGAATATAGTACAAAGGAACATTTGATAATGTGCTCCAGTCCCTTTTAAGTTGCTTTGTGTGTGGGGGGGGGGGGNGGGGGGGGGGGGGGGGGGGGTTGCCATACAAAACCAGCCACATATGGCCTAGCATCCAAATTCGGAAGTCTTGTTATCAGTGGAAGAAAAAGACAGGGCAAGAGTCAAATGGAGAGTGCAGGGCAAACAGGGCAACTGGGACTGGGCTGGGACAACTGAGGCTCCCTGGGATGTGGAAAGCAACCGAGAACCACACAGTTGCAGGTAATCTCTTATCACATTTAAGGTTGGGGCTGGGAAAGCCCAATCCCCAAATGGCTTCAATTGGGATGGATCCCCTGTTGATGAACAGTAGGATTCATTTAAAGACAGCCATACAGATTGCCATTGCTAAATGATGAAAAAATGTGATGTGTTGCTTTACAATGGCATTGGTTGTTAGTACTTTAGTGGACTGTACTGCCACTGAACCTCCTTCTGAGATTCAGGCTGTGGATATACAACTTCGGATATCAACATATCCCCAGCAGCTTCATGTAAATATGAAAAGGAATAGAGACACATTCCCTGCTGTTTTATAAATTGAAGAACTGCTATCTCCTTGATTCAGAATGGCTTCAAGTTATAGACATTATTATATTTGAAGGAAGGAAAGCAAAGTTGATTAAATTATTCCATATTTTGCTTCTAGTTTATGAATTTCCACTATAAACACTATCTCAATGTATCCATCCCTCTGCAGTTATGAGGAGTAAGTCTGCTTTTTTTTTCAGAAAGCTGGAAATGGATGACCAATTTTCCATATTAATGGGTACATATTTACATATAAAGTACTTGACCTCATAGGAAGAACGATGTGCTTTATATTTTTAAGAAGTTTCTTTTTGTTCTCATTTAAATCAACTAAGTTTTTTGCCTGCATAAAGCCTTAAATACAGTTACTCCTCATTTAGCAACTATTTTAGTAAGCAATCATTCACTGGTTTTCTTTTTTCTCAGAAATGTCTTCATTTAGCTAGTATTTAACTAAATAAATTAATTATTGGAATGGAATTCAGTAAGTTAGCAAGAAGTGGGTGTATATAAATACTGTCCTAAATACAAACTGAAAAGTTGTTCTACAAAAAACATTTCTGGGAGCACTTAATTTCCCATTTATTATTGCATAATTCTCAGTTTAGATCTTTTCTACAAGAGTTATTAACCTATTTCTGAAAACTAAATGTAAAAATAGCAGAACAAAATTTAATACTATTGAACTAAATGTAAAATTTCTTTGGGAAATGTTTCCACATATTATTAAGTATGATGAATTATCTTTGTACCACAGTAGGATAACAGTGTTCCTTCAGTCAGGAATGCAATGCTAGGAAAATCTTGTATCTTTTCAACACTTAATTTAGGAATAGTATTGTTACTCAAATATATATATGCCAACAACCAACTTCTATTGACTATGGGCCCTTCACAAATGATTTAAGACATAAAAATGACAATAAAAACAAAAAGAAACAAAAATGATAAAGATGGCAGAAGAATAAACTAGGTTGAAGCAAAAGAAAACAACCTAAATTAAAAGGAGGCCTTAGTCATTCTCACCAAAGGCTTGCATGAACAATGAGGTCGACAAGCAAGGTTTCATTGCAAGTAATTATAGAGATAATTTTGCCTTTAAACCTTAAAGGAAAGAAAGAATCTAGTTCATGTCCTGTTTGCTTTGGAGATACTTTAAAAAGCTCATAAAGCCTATTTGTCTTAAAAAAAAATTAAAATGGGAAATCATAAGAAACACAAATTGGATCCCAAAGACTCATTGCACCAAATATAAGATCATTTTCCCTTTGCAATGAGAAAATGGTTGCAGATAACCACAGATCTTTGACTATGAGTGAAATTAAGATGTTACAAAACTATAGATTTCCAAGGGAAGAATAGAGCGCCAAGACATCTCCAAATCAGTAGACACAACATCTCTGTCAAGACTAAAGGACCAACAAGTACATTGGTCCCACGGAACCTCTCTTGATAAGGAGAGAACAGACCATTTACTGACAGCTGCTTCCCATGCACAGATAGCAGGATAGCTGTTTCCCCCAAGTTTTGAGTGCTAGGAGACAAAGGGAAGTCAACATGCTTTCAACTGTGGCAGAGTCTTTTAAAGGATACTGGATTCACTAACCTCACTTTCAAACCATTTCGGAATCTATTTTAAGGATCAGAGAAAATTTCAAAATGACAAGTTTGAAAAATTACCTAAAAATTTACCTTACTCTTCAATAAAAGATAAAATAATGCTTAAGAATGTAAAGAATTGGAAGCCTAAGGAATTAACAAAGTTATAAATGAATTAAAATACTAAACAAATTTAAATTATTAGAACTCTTGCTATAAAAAAATTGAAAACAATTAAATAAACACAGTGGGAACTAATTTGTTTTGTCTACCCTAACCAAAATTCATGACTTCATGAATTTGATTTCAGAAACTGGAACTAAAGATTCCAGGATGAAAAAGTGGGGGAAAGGGTAGGATGAAAAGCCTGTCTTGTGTTTTTGTAAACTGATAGAAAATGCTGTGATATTTGAAATACTCAAGGAGATCTTTGAAGAATGGAGTCAGAAAACAGCAATTACAATGTCAGCAATGATATATGCTTCTACGGATAGACTATTTCCCATAAAAATGTAAAAGAAAATATGGCAGAAGTAAAAGAGACACACAGGGTAAAAGATCTTAGAAAAAAGAGGTCCAATAATTTTTTAGGAAAAAACTGTTTCAGAATAAAGTGAAATGTTTTCCTGATGCAGAAAAAAGAGAACATAAGGAAATTGAAGAAATACATTAAAATATGGATTAGAAAACTGACTACAATGGAAATACAAATTAACAAGTTAAGAGAATGATCTAGATGACTTACAAAAAAGTTAGTCTTGAAGAAATCCTTGAGATGGAAAAAGAAAAATTGAAGAAAGATCAAATTCTATAGCAATATTTGAATAAATTAAATATTAAGATTGGAAGAAAAGGAAAGAATATAAAATTGGTTTGTTTGATCAATATTAAAATAAGATATATTTGTATACCTGAGACTTTTTGCATCTATGGATTTGAGTTTGGATAAGGGATGCGCCATGGGAAGAAGAAATATTTCTTGTAAATATTATCACATGGGGATGAAAAATTATTATTCTGCCTGTACTTGTTCTGATGAAGATAAAAAGTTAGACTTTAAATTTTCTTTTCTCTTTTTCTTATTTTATTTTTTCTTTCTTTGCACATTCTTTCTTTTTCTGAGTTTAGTTTGTATTTTCTTTTACTATTATCATTAGAATTCTTGATAAAAACTATTACAAAAAGAAGTTACAGGACCCTAAACATTATGGATATAAAAGTGTTATTTAGATTTTTTTTAATGAACAGAGCAACAGGACACGATTAATATTATATTTGCTACATTAAATATTTGTCAAATGTTTTTTCATGTCCCAGAAGGAATTTGCAAAAAAGAATAAATATATATTATCCTAGAGTTTTGGAAATATTATTTTTCATGTATTTGTTCTATAGCAATTATATTGAGTACCAGTACTTATATACTTATATAGAGTACTTGCATAATATTATGCAAGATTCGATTAAGAACATTCCTGAAAAATACCAGAAGGTATAATACTTGGAGCTGAGAACCAAAGTGTAAATAAGAACAGAAGGGAAAGGACAAAAATAACATATCTTTTACCAATATCAATAGACACTAATATAAAAATACACATAACTTATCATCCTACTCCTTCATTACTGAAAAACAATCAAAATAAGTTTCAAAAACTATTTTTCTGAACCAAAGTTCTGTTATAGTGCATTTGAATATCCAGCAAGCAATGTTTTATTAGAGCTATATTTTCTATTCCACTCCCATTTGTTTTGTTATTGATTTAGGGCTCTTTCTCAAACTTACAGATTCACGCAGCAACAAAAATGATGGATGTAATTGCTTGCAGAGGACTAAAAGGCTTAACGTTTAATTACTTCAGCACAATATATGGGATGTTAAGCTAGTGCAAGAACAACCCAATTGCAATCATGCAGCTGTTCAGGGCAAAACTATTTATTGTATAACTAAGAACTGTGTTGTAAGAAGAAAGGAGACAATTCTAAGGAGACTTTACAGTTTGTTGTACAATTACAACAAATACACTTTCCCAATTACGATTATTTGGTCCAAATTTTGAACTGATATAATGCTGTAATCAGGAAATCATTAACTCAATCAAATATGAGCTAATCTTCAATATCACAGCAATCAAAGTTCTAGGTTTAAGGAATGCACCCATGTTTCTATAGAACACAAGACAAGAAAGAAAAAAAGCAGTGTTTAATATAAAAGTCAAAATTATACAGTTTTTTCATCAGCTTATGTAGTAATTATTTTGAAAGATAAATCTAACCTGCTGCATAAAGATTGATTAATTTCATCCCAAACATCATATAAACACCAAGCACATCCATTTAAATTACATGAAGCAAATATGTATATACACAAGATACAGATGTACATATAGATATTACCTTAAACAAAAGTGAATATATTTATTTTATATCTGTTGCATTTCCTCACAATATTTGGTTTCCTGGTCAGACTTAAGTTAAACATATCTGTGTTGTTACAATGAATGCAAACTGAAGTAAGAAGTGATGTGTATTCCGAAAATATGTAAATCAAGTAATTGAGGGCACAATGATTTCACAATACAAATATTGAAGAATAAATCTAGCTATAAAATCATATTGTGCAAAAATATAAACCTTGTAAACTCTGATTACAGCACCAAGGGCCTATAATAGACAATCAGGAAAGGCAGCTGTGGGAATTCTTATTGTATATAATACAATCGTATTCAATAATGAACATCATATTTTTTTTAAAAATGGAAGGCTTCGAAATATAATTTGAAGTGCTTCAGGAGTTTCAAGGTAAATTAGTAAGCCAAAACAATAAGTTTTGTATCAGGAAACATATTTTGTGGGATTCCTGACAGTGTTCCCCTATTCAGAGGCTGCGCGGCTTCGAGACCGATTTCAATGAATACTTCAGAAAGGAGTAATAGCATAACAGCATAATACATAGTCCATGTACAAATTATGCAAACGTATTAGTCGGAAAGCTACAGCTCTTCCTTAAGTTAATATTTCCCGTGTTATAGACTATCCGTATGAATTTGGGTATGCACTGACTGCTGCAGATATCAAAGAAAGCCGACCGGTTCGGTCATGAGCGTAAAAGCGCCGAGTGCTCGTGAATTTGGGGAGCCCTCCTTTTCCCAAACACGATCCTTGCCTTCGCAATTTTGACGACCGTCCTTTGCTCTCTACTCTGAGCTTCGATCATCCAATTCAAGAAACCCAACACTCTCCTCAAACTGCGCTCCCATCTGCTGTTTTGGCCCAGGCAAGAGGAGGAGTCGGAGAAATAATCCAAACAGCTAATCGCGCTTTCGGAGCCCCCAGACCTTGTAGGGGCAAGAAAAGATTACCGGGACACGTGCGGCAGGGAATCTGGTCGCAAAACTCCACCGTTTGCTTTGCGCCTCTTAGTGCCAAAACCAGGTTTCTACCCCCCCCTCCCTCCCCGCACATACTTTTGGATCCCCGCCTCTCCCAACTTTTCGACTCACTCTTGGTGGCGGCGATCAGCGTCTTGCCATCCTTGAGCAGTTCTTTGATGAATTTGTTGGTTTTCTCCAGCTCCGCTTCGTGAGCTCGTATCCTTTCCCGGAACCGAGGGCTGTCCAGGTAGCAATCGCTGAACTCCAAAGGCTGCAGTCCCATGGCTGCTGAGGCGGCGGCAGGGCTAGACCAAAATACTTCAGCCTGTGTAATCCTTCTCCGAGAGGCTGCAAGGAGGAGCACGCCCGCCTTCTCTCCTCCAGACCAGAACCGGTCCCTACAGCGCCTCACCCGGGCAAAGCCGACAGCCGCCGAGGACTATCCCAGCCCCTCTAAAAGAAATGCGGGACAACCGGAGGGCTTGGGCGCCGACGACGAGCAAAGCCACTGGAAGGAGACTGGCGGGGAAAGAAGTTGGTCATTGAGAAATCCGCCACCAGCTCCACGCACCCTTGGACTGCCTCGGGTACTTCGCTGGAAGTCGAGGCAGAAATTGGGTTGCTTTGAAGAAGCTCCCCGGACGAGCCTCTCTCCGCGGACTGGCTGGAAGAGGGGACTAAGCCTGGCCCGCAACTGCATTCCCTCCCTCGTCCCGCCTCTTCCCAGGCTGAGTCTCCACTCCCGGCCTTCCCGCCTCCGGTTTTTCCAAGTTTTTCCAATCCGACGCCGAGCTTCTCTCGCTCGGCTCCTCCCTTCAGCCGTCCGGGTCTTGCCGCTCTCACGCTCCTCAGGGTGACGGAGGAGCCTCCCTTGGGGCCTGGAACAAGGTCGTCGGCTTCAAGCCGCTGTTTTGGGGTCCCGCGGTTCTCCCAACTGGACGGTTTACATTAGAACAAGCCGCACGGAACAAAACGGCGACGTTCCCGCCGGTCATTCACACAAACGTCGTTCCGTTTTATTATGCAGCCGAAACCATAAAGCAGCGGCCGTTGGTCTCTTACCCATTGAATTAGGGTGATTTCTGAATAAATAAATTTAAAACTTCACTTTCCCACCCCGCTCCCTCAGTTACACTGAGTAAAATCAATTTCCGAATCTTGATCTTTCAAGCAAGCTCTTGCAACTGGCGGCAGCCCCGCAATTTTAATTCATCCTGGAAAGCGGTGGTACACCCTGAAACCCTCTTGCATTCAGGGCTGATTTGCGTATGTGTGCGAATCTACCGAGAAATAAACCTCAAATAAATATCTCCAACTACGGAACGACGCACGTAGAGCCGCGCCGTGTGAGAGAAAGGCGCTAAGACCTCAACATTATTTTACTAAGCACGGCGGCGGTGACGACAGGCGCCGCGAGGCCACGCAGTATAGGGCGCCTCCCTTTTCCCTGCCTCAGAGAGGCCTCGGCCGGCTCCTGGTTCAAAGCAGTCGGGCTCGGTGAGCTCCGCTTTCCTCAGCGTTGGGCGCGGAGGGAACAAGGAAGAGATCGAGGTGGAGCGGGAGACGTGCGTGTGAAAAGTCCGGTGTTTGCGCCCTGATTCCTTCTCTTCCCTGGGCTGCTTCTCTTCCCAGAACCTGCTTCTGTTGGCCGAGGAAGCTCTTGCGTGCGTGGGTGATTCGGAAACGTTACTCTGGCTGCCATAAACGCGTGTAGGCATAACGCGGGAGAGCGTCTTCCACGCGGCGTTTGTTTGGTTTGTTGTTTTTTTTTTGTTTTTTGTTTTGTAAACGAGAAGGCGGAGATCTTGGTCCTCTTCCTCTTGGTCCCCTTGAACTGTCAACAGTTTGAAAGGTTAAGTGAGGTTCCGTGTTCTTTGTTTTTGCACGGGGCGGCGAGGGCCTTCACCCAAGACGAGCATTTCTGAATAAACATTAATACATTGAGAGATTTCACCCAATGGTGATTACTGCACTGGAGTTACTGCGTGGCACGTTTTTTGGAGGGAAATTGAAAATACCGGGCGCAAAGGTGGTTGTCTCGTTCACCTCACAAACTTTACATGTTATTGCACTCTTGTTGGTGAGGTTTATATTCTGCCTTCCCTACAAGGGGATTCCATACATAGCAGCCCTTTTTCTCCCAGGATCCCTTTTCACTTTTAAAAAACAATGCAGGGCCCCGAAAGAGCTTTTGTTGTATGGGTTTATGTATTCCAACATAATTGAACTTTAAGATATTGATGTTCACTTTTCAAGCTTTAAATCTCAGAAAGTTTGGGACCACTTTTATATCAGTCCATCTCATAGTTAATACCTATGAAGCATATCTTGCTTATTTATCTTATTATTTATCTAGTAAGGGGATTGGTTGCTGGTGGGAAAAATACGATTTGTTGTCTCTTCTTGTGGATCTACTTGGGTCCTTCAGGAGGATGTCTTAAAAGCCATGTTTCAGTTTATCTTTAGTACAGACAGTCCTTGACTTGTGATCACAGTTGAGCCCAAAATTTATGTTAAATGAAACATATATTGGAAGTGGTGACCCTTTGAGAGCTGTATGCAACCAAATTTCATTTTAATATTTGCCGATTAATGTACATTCAAAGTGACAATAAAGTTATTCTAAGTCTTAAGTCTGTCAAGTGAGTTTTGCTAGGAGTTTTCTTGCCTCTATTGTTAAGTGAATCACTGCAGTGAAGATAGTAGCATGGTTGTTAAGTGAATCTGGCTTTCCCATTGACTTTGCTTGTCAGAAGTCGTAAAGGTGATCACATAATCCCAAAATACTGCAAAAATCATAAATATGAGTAAAGTTGCCAAGTGTTTGAATTTTGATCACATGACCGTGGAGATGCTGCAACGATCGTAAGTGCTAAAAATAGTCATAAGTCACTTTTTTCAGTTGAACATATTTATGTACTGTGTATGTAGCTTGGTTTACCCTGATCACATAATCTAATCACTTAATTTCTTTGGCCAGGCTTGAATATTTTTCAGAGATTCCTGAAATTTCTTGAACGGATTTTCATGATTTCTAATCTGTTCTTTTAACATATTTTGTCAACATGATGGGAAAGTAATTTGATGTAGCTAACAAAAGTAGAGTAGGAGTAATTTGCTTAACATTTTAAGTAGAAAAGCTGGGCCATTGATTTAAAGATGCAAGCAGATTTTCCAGTAATATCTACAAACATCTTGAGCTATTCTGCATATCTTCTCCAACCAGCTAGATATCTCAATGTTATTCTTAGCCAGATTCAGTGCCCTCCCAACAGCTGTTACTGAAGGAAGATACAAAGAAAAAAATCCCCTTTGATCAGAGACTGTCCATGTGGTGGAGGAATAACTGAATTGGTGGAGTATGTTATTTTGTATTGCCCTTTCTTTGCAGGTGCTCATTCTAAATTATTTCTATTCCCTACTAAATATCCTGGTCATTCAGATTTCTTTGATCTCAACATGTTATTTTTGGATCAATGAAAGTATATTGAATACAAATTAAAATTAAAATTCTAGCTACATGTAAATTTCATTACAGGTAATCTTTACTTCATTCAGCAACCATTTATAGTTGCCATAGCCTAAATGAGTGATACTTATAACTGGTCTTTAAAGTTCTGGCCATTACCCCATGTCCACTGTTACATGATTCAAGAACTTGGCAGTCATTGCTGTTTGCACATTCTACCCCAGTTTTACAGAAGTGAAGTCAAAACAAGTGAGCAAATGGAAAGTGACCCCCCCCCCAAGCGGGGAGGCAGTGCCAAACTCAGACTACTCTTACTCACATGACACAGCACCTTGCTTCTAACTTCTTTCCACTCACACACAGCCTGCAGAGGTCTTCCAAGGCCCTCCCTCTGCTGTCTCCCACAGTCCTTACCTGGACCTGTTTCCCGCTTAAAAGCCTATGTATTTTGGGATTATAGTGGTAACCGTGATTGTCATCACAAAATGATGCAGTCATGTGACATTGCACTTTATGAGTTCATCACTTAGCAATAGCTTAGCAAACATAGCGATGTTGCCGTCATAAAATCAGGACTATCTGAACTACAAATCAGTTGTTGGATTATTTTCATTCAGTACTGCTAGCCACACTAAATAAGATCATGTGTATCTTTCTTACATAAATGATGTTCAAAAGACAATCACTCTCTCGACAAAAAAATACAGCTTTTCATTATGAGATAAAGTTTGACTTATAGAGTACATTCTTGCATTTAGAAAAACAGGAATTATGCTATATATTGACTCCATTCCTCTTGTTTGGAACAGAATGACAATACTGTTCAAAATGGTACAAATTAGCCTATGGCTCCTTTTTTATCAATAATTGCAATTATTGATTATAATAATTGCAATCAATGGGGACAAAAGTAACTTTGATTTTTTTAAAATGGTAATAAAATAATAGAATTTGGTCATAATCGTAGAATAAATGTTAATTTTATCTTTTATCTTTAAAGTGGAGTTACTTTAATTAAAATGCCTAACGGTAAAAGCAAATCTCAGCATAGACACAAAGTTAGTCAAGAAACTGGCCGTCGTGAATTAGTTTCCAGATCCTTGCAAAGTGCTCAACATTGCCTGGAGAATCAGGACTTTGGAACTGCATATGCTCACTATCTCCTGGTATTAAACATAGCTCCTGAATTTAAAAATGATGTTAAGGTGAGAAATTTTCTGCTTATTTTCCCCTATCCTGGATATATTGCATAATAAATCTCTAAATTGATGAACAACTTTTTTTTGTTTTTTAGGAAACATTTCAATTTACCCTTTTTAAATGGGCAGAAGAGCTGCATTCTCTTGCACGAATTCAAGATTTATTTGATTGCTATGAACATGCTCTGGAATTATATCCTAATGATGAAGTCATATATAACAGCATGGGGGAACATCTTTTCAGGTGTGAAGTTATACTTAATTAGCCATAATTTGACAAAATATTCTAATGCGCATAAAACTTCTCAGTAAAGAAACTTCTGTTTAAATAAATTACAAAGTTACTAACTGAATATGCATTCTTAATTCTACCTGTGTAGATATTTACTTTACAATCAAATGAGCCTGGCAGCTTCTCTTTTGTCTATTAGCTCAGACTCATTAGAACAAACTCTAAATGCAACGTATCATTAATTATAATTTCTAGACTGTTGCTTGGTCCATTTTGTGTTTAATTTTAAGATTCATTCTCATGACCATTTTGTGCATAGGGATCTTCTGTTTTTCCCAGATTAATTTCCACAATGGAAATGGATAATTCTGTATCTCAGTAGTTTGTTATTAACTCAAGCTTTCACAAGAGCAAAATGCTATATTTGGACTCAGTATTATTGAGATAATTTATCATAAAGGTAACTGGTTACCAAGCAACACGGTAATTAAGTGAGTCATCACATCACGGTGACTGAGTTTCAGTCTCACTTCTGCGATCATTAAGTGAGTTGCCATGTTCATTAAGCAAAATATCATGTGATTACAACTTGGATTTTATTGCTGGTTTCTCAATTGTCTTTCCTTGACTGGGAAGCACAAATGGTAATCATAGGACTGCAGTGCTCATAAGTGCTCATAAGCGGTTTCTGGTTATGAAGCACTCAAATCTTGGATCATTTGACTGCAGGGACACTGTGATGGTCATAAGTGCAAAGACTAGTGATAAATTTACTTTTTCAGTCCTGTTAGAATTTCAATTGCTAAACAGGGCAGTCATTAAGTATGGACTACCTGTAAACACTCATAGCTTTATTTGCATGTGTTATTTGTTTATTTTCAAAGGTAAGCCATAATCACCTGCACTTTTCTATAATGTAAACTGCTTATATGTCTTCATAGTACAAATATAGATTTTTCTCAGCATTCTGTTGTTCCAAAAATTAAAGATTAATGCTTTTAATGATTTTTTTCCCTGTTAGGTTGGGTTTTAGAGATGAAGCAGCTGCATATTTTCATAAAGCTAGGAAGTTAAACCCTGACTTTCCTGATGCAAAGGAGAACTTTTATCGGGTTGCCAACTGGGTGGTAGAACGATGGCATTTCATTATGCTTAATGATTACAGTAGAAATTTGCTGTATCAAAAAGCAGTCCAGAAGGCAGTTCGATCAGGATATAGAAGTGTACTTGATATTGGAACAGGAACGGGAATTCTCAGGTTTGTTGAAAATTCAAGATAGAAATATTATCATGTTTATTTATAAAATAATAATGACTAAGTATTAGTGACATATTTCAATTTACCCAAGTTCAATAAAAAGTTGCCAAATGGCACTCACATGGCATACCATTAGCATACTTGCAAACAGATGCTAAGAAACTTCAACTTATAGCCTTACAACCTTTGTAGCAGAATTGAATAATCATTGTTTCCTTACAGTTCTTTTTAGCTCTGCTGGCATTTCTACCTCTTACAAAGTTTGAGAGTCTAAAGCAAATAAAGTTGGGGTGGGTTGTATAACTAAACAAGGCTTCTCATCATCCTAGATTTATTTTGGTTTAAAATGGTGTTTGATACAACTAGATTTTTTCTTGTTTTAAAAAGTTTAAGAAATTAATGACATTTTTATTACCTGAATTTTATGCCCACCCAATATGTTCTAAGGTTTTTAAAAATGAGTATCAAATATTTTATACAGAAATTATATTAAAGTTAAATTATTAGTATTTTGTCTATCCAAAAATTTATAATTTCTATGGAATATTTTCTGCTTTTTCAGTATGCTTGCTAAAAAGGCTGGAGCATCTCCTGTCTATGCTTGTGAATTGTCAAAGACTATGTATGAATTGGCTTGTGAAGTGCTAGCTGCAAACAATTTGGATGGAGAAATCAAACTTTTTCACATGAAATCCTTTGATATAGAAATTCCAAAGCACATACCTGAAAGGTTGTATCTTATATTTTGTTCTGTTATTTATTAAATTAAAGTAATATGGTATTTATTGCTAATGTTATGAATAATATTATTAATATTCTCCAAAATAGCAAGAGCAAATCTTGTATAAAGTGTTTCTGTTGAAATTGATTTTTTAAAATTTCAATCTTTTCCTGATTTTATTGTTAAAAATGTAATAGCATTATACTATACAGCTGAAGTATATTTACTCAATAGTTGATATACTGAATTCACAGTTACTTATTTTGAAGTAAGTGGCTAAAGAATTTCAGTTTAAATAAAATTATATAAAATCCAAAGTAAAAAAGATACCAGTGATACTGGTTTCACTTTGCCTCCAATTTAAACATTTTCTGCTCTTTTGGTACTTTTTATTATAATACTAAGAAGTAATGTTTTGAGTAAGAACATAAGAAGTAAAGGGACATTATTTTATTGAAGAAGTTCATTTGCGAAATGATCACAACTCAGTTGTCTAAGAAAGGACTGCTAATTTCAAATTATTGAATGTAAGCTTTATAATTTTTAAGGCTTCTTGTTATAACTATATTTTTATATTCAATAGGGTTTCCCTTGTTATCACCGAAACAGTTGATTCTGGTTTATTTGGTGAGGGAATTGTAGAAAGCTTGATCCATGCTTGGGAACACTTACTTTTACCACCAGAGGTTAGTATCTTAATATCTAAGGCCTGATAAGAAAAGATATGTTATTTTTATATTATGAATTATATTATAATATACTATAAACATAGTCTTATACCAGTTTAAAAATTTTGATAATCTGAAAAGTTGCTTTTGGACATTTTTGCAATCTAAAAGCTAAAATATAAGTATTATTTCTTAATACATGAACAGTAAAGAAATCTTGTTATACAATTTTCCATCTGTTTTACAGCCTAAGGATGTTAGAGATGATTCTAAAAACTATGGTAAAGTTATTCCAGCAGGAGCTACTATGTGGGGCATGGCAGTGGAATGCAAAGAGATACGCAGACATCATAGGTATATTTTTTATTGTTGGAAAAAATTATTTAATCTTTAGACAAAAAACAGAGAATGCTTTACTTTTAAAACAAAAAAAAAATCTCTGTACTTTTTTTACTAATTTTATTAAGACGACTTTTAAAAACATGTTAATAAGCATGGAAAAATGTTAATCAGAAAAATGTTGATGTCAAATGTATACTGTGCGCAATCCCTCATTTTACTTCATAGAAAAAATATGTATTTTCTAGACTGTTAATAATGTAATTTATTTATATTTTTCATCCATTCATTAGCAAAGGTTCTTTGCATAAGTTATGTACTAAATAAAGCACTGTAAATAATAAATTCTCCCAAATCAGGTATAAAAGCAGTGAGATCTAGGCTGTAGTTTAGCTCAGTCATAGAAATTTACTGGACGAATTGGGTCAGCCATTCTTTCTAGCCCAATGTATTTTCCAGAATTGTTGGAGTCAGGAGAAATATTAGTAGTATTAGTAGAAATCGTAACCCTAACTGCCTTGGCTTTTGAGTAAAAGGAAAGATGTAAATCTTACAAATAAATATACCCTTGCATTAATATATTCTATAAAGCCATGTATTGTAGTTATGTTCGCTACATTTCACTACGTTCATAATCTTATGTACAAATCTAATCATGATTTATAGGATTTATATACATTACTCAATTGGAGTTGAAACAGACCATTTCCCTTAGCCTTTGATTTTCTGCCCATTGATTTCAAGTAGCATAATTTGTAACTTGTACCTCTTAATATATTGTAAATCAATGAAATTTAGCATGTTTTTACAATCTTACAAGATTGATAAAAATACAGTCTGCTGTTAAAAAGATAGGTGAAGACGCAAGACCAGCAGGACCTCTTCTTTAAAACATACTCTGCTATAATGACATAACAGTAAGCATTTTATAAGATGATTACAGTTGTCCTTTTTCTCACTCAAACTTAAGATTTATGACATATAAATTGAAAGAACAATTTTTTTCAAAATTGTAAAAACATGCTTAATATCATTGGTTTACAACATAGTAAAGGGTACAATTCAGCAGTGGGATCCCACCTGTTTCACTATCGGTTCAGTGATCACGTGTGTACACATGTACTTAATGTGCATGCGCAGCTTTCCCCACATCAGCTGAGGCCTGCAGCGCCAATCAACTGAGAGGATAAAGAACAGAAAAGCACAGGGGTGGGTGGGAAGGCTGATCCTGCGCTTTTCTCTTTCTCTTCTCAGTTGATTGTCTCCTCCTCTCAGCTGATCATGGGAGGCTTTTTTTTTTTACTAGTTTGGCTGAACTGGACCGAACTGGTGGCATACCATCATTGGTACAAGTTACAAACTATGCTATTTGAAAATAATGGGTGGAAAATGGAAGGCGAAGGAAAATGGTCTGTTTAAGCTTCAATTGAATACTGTAGACTCCTACAAATCATGATTAGATTTGCACATGAGATTGAATCCTAGAGATTTACCATGAATAAAATGGAAAATGATATGCTCCCTTTTTTCCCAATTTCTGGAATCCACTCCCACCAGCTCTATTTAAAGCCCATGTCACAGTGAACCAACGGATGCAAAGAGGATGTAAAATGGACAAAAAGCCTTGCCATCCGTTGGAAAATGCGATGTACTCACTGCCTCCATTTGGCTTCCTCTCTATCTGTCCAGCATCTGTTTATTGACGTTTCATCTGCTCCAAAAGTTTTGGGTTGCCCAAAACTTTTGCACGGAAAATGTATCCGCCAGTTCGTCCGTTCTGCATCCGCTACGCATCCGCTATGCATCCGCTATATCCGCCAGGCATCCGCTCTGCACTGCACAACTCGCATCCGCTCGGACCAGGGAGAAGCGGAACGGACGCGGAACAGATTGCAGAACGGATGCAAGCGGAAACAAAGCGTTTAAAACGGAAAAAACGTTCGCAGAGAGGGACCTATCTCGGATGTTAAGGATGTACGTGCATAGAGGATGCCTAGAGGATGCCTAGAGGATGCAAAGGGACACCTACACTGCCTGTAAAAAGGGGAGCAACTCGCCTGCATCTCACTTTCAGAACAGCCAGCCAAGCTGTGCAGACCTCTGCAGCCTTCATCTGACTCTTCCTCTTCCACAGCATCCAGTCATGTCCACTGGATTGTGACAAAGTCCTTTCGGCAGCCACCATCCTTCTGCAACAGTGCGAAGCCATCTACAGGCTCTGTGAACTCTACTACGGGAAGAAAAAGAGGCAGCCAAGAAGCATCTGGGTACGAAGATGGTTCGCCAGAAGAGCAGAGGATGGACTGTACAACAAGCTGATGGTGGAGCTCAGGAACGAAGAACCCTCGTGCATTCCAGAACTTCATGAGGATGTCTCCAGCCATGTTTGACGAAGTTGTGCAGTGGCTTGACAACCAGGTTGACCAAGGCAAACACCAACTTCCGGCCCAGCCTGGAACCTGGGCTCAAGGTAGCACTCACTCTGCGCCACCTGGCCTCAGGGACCACCTACAGGAGCATGCAGTACGGCTGGAGGTGCCACACAACACCATCAGCATTGTGGTCAGAGAAGTGGTGCGGCCATCATCGAAGAATACAAGGAGGAGACTCCTCAGTGCCCCTCCACTGAAGAAGGATGGAAGAAAGTTGCAGAGCAGTGTGTATCAGAGGTGGAAATTTCCCCACACCGTTGTAGCCATCGATGGCAAGCACGTGGCCTGCAAAGCGCCAGCCAAGTCGGGGTCCACTTATCACAACTACAAGGGCTTCTTCAGCATCATGTCCTTTCGCCATGGTCGATGCTGACTACAAGTTCATGTACATCGATGCTTCAGGCAACGCTGCATCTTCAGATGCCCAGGTATACAATGCCAGTCACCTCAAGGAGGGCTGGAAAGCAACTCTCATTGGTGGGGCTTCCCAGATCCAGACCGCTTCCAACGACAAGCAAGATGTGCCCTACTTCATCGGGGGATGACGCCTTCTCCCTCCCACAACCTGCCTCATGAAGCCTTACACCTCCAAATACCTCACCCTGAAGAGAGGATCTTCAACTACAGGCTGTTCAGGGCAAGACGGCGGTGGTGAGAACGCCTTTGGCATCCTGGCCAACAGGTTCCAGCGTACTTCTCACCAACATGCAGCATAGCCCAGAGACCATGAGGAGGATCGTGGAAGCTTGCTGCATCCTGCACAATCTCATGCGGCAACGCCGCTACCAGTCTTGCAGAACAGGTTGTGGACCTGTGAACAAGGCAATGGGGAACATGAGCCTGGGGAATGGAGGCTAAGGGCGAAAAACCTGCATCGACACTGAGGATGAATGCAAGGCCCAAACAGAGCCTCACTGAGGTGAAGAAGCAGCGCACACCTCCTGAAACACAAATGCTGCATCTCCAGCTGCGAAGCAGTTGGAGTGGCAAGACAGAGGATGGGTCAATGCTTAATGGATGCTTCCTTCAGACTGTTCTCATCACACTGGATGAGATGGGCCATGTATGTTTGGTTGGCCTACAATGAACAGGGCGGTTTAATAAAGAGTGTGTTTATGTTGCATGTGTGGATGATTGATTATATCGTTATTGAAAATTAAAGGCCAATAGGTGTGGCACCTGGGAGGGTGGACCATTACAGTCCCACAGCTTGCACTGGAGGTTTAATCAGTCCCCTATCTTAGCACGGTATCTAACCCCTGCAACCAACCCATCCCACAGCTGATTACCACATCCACCACGGTATTCCGTAACCCATCAAAGCTATCCTTACCCATCCCACAAGCAAGCAAGGCTTAAAACCATTCTAGAAAGTTTCCAGACAAGAACTTTATTAAAAAAAGAAATGAAGCAAGTCGTGTTGAATTCAAAAAATTAGACTTTATTAACAACAAAGCTATAACACCAAAAATTAAGTCTTCTGGCACTCCTCTTGGCTCGCCTCAGTCTCAGGGAGTGGAAGGGTGCAGGTGCTGGAGGTGGCTGGTGCTGGAGTGCTTGATCATCAGCTCCTCCAGAAGCAGAAGCAGACAGAAGCGCCAGCCACCACAAAGAGCCTGACCGTTGCTGCAGAAACCCCAGCAGAACCAGATGTGAGGGCCAGGGGGCGGGGATGGTAGCCCTGTCCCTCCTTGCAACAGGGCTGGCAGCAGATGGCTGAGGCATTGCTGTGCTTCAGCATGTTGTGGGTTGATGGCTGGCAGGAGGCTGGCAGGAACAAGGGTGCAGGAAGGCTTGGCAGGCAGACATGCAGGCAGGCGATGGCAAGGCAGCCAATCCTTCTCGGGGCAGCAGGTCTTCGCTCTGAACTGGCGACCTGCTTCCGCAGAGCTGCTTCCGTTTATATCGTGCGGGGCTGACTCAATTGGCATTCCTCCCCGCATGGCAATTAACGCCAGTGCATCCTCTAGGCTTCCGCTCTGCACTCCGCTGCATCCGTCCGCCGTCCGCTTTGCTGAGGCCCCCGGAAGCCCTGCAGACGTTGCCATCCGCTCCCCATCCGCTTGGCGCTTCCATTCTCGCATCCGCTTTGCAATCCGCCCTGCGTCCTCCCCGCGTCTGTGTTAATCCCACTCTGCTTATTGCAAATTTTTGCCCCTTTGAGAGCGGATCAACGGATGGAACATTTTGCTCGTCCGCTGTGTCCTTTTTGCATCCGTTGGGCAGTGTGACATGGGCTTTAGTAAAGGCAACCTAAATCAGATTTCTTTAATAAATATCAGGCTTGAGGGAAAACAGATATTTCATCCTTACTGTAAATATGATCTTCTTTGAAAGTCCAAATAGTAGTATTACTTTCAATCTTTTCAGCTAAACTCCCAAATGAGACTTTTTAATATGCAAAACACCATACCTAACTGTAGAACAAATTATTTAAAATGAAAAGGACATATGTTTGAATTTGTCTTGTCAACTCTAATTTTGATCCTTTCCTTTTTTCAGAGTGGAGGTAAAAGAAATTGCTGGTGTCTGTTTGCCAGAAACACTGAAATTTTGCAGTCCAACGTCTGCTTCTCTAAAGTCCAGTGAAACCCTTGAACCTTACACTACTGAAAAACTCAGCAGAATACCTGGTGGTTATAAAGCTCTCACAGAAATTTTTCAAGTTCTGACAGTCAATTTTAATAATTTGCAGGTAATTTACCAGCACAAGAAAAGACTAATAATTACTAGTTTTTATTGTAAAATTGAAAAATGAATTTCATTAGGATGATACATTTATTCCATACAATATTTTAAAATTTATCCAAATGTTATATTTGGATATTAAATATTTATTAATAGCATTGTATGCATGTTTTAGATGCATGACTAATAGGTAAGATTTCACTGACCTTTACCCAATTCTGTCCTGTTCTGTCTTGTAGAATCTTTTTGTCAGCTATCACAATAGCATTTTCTAGGTATGCAACTACTGTTATATCTTGACATTAATACGTATGAATGATACAGTTAATATTGCTCAAATAAAAGAGATACTTACGTCAATTCTTACATTTAAGGAAGAATTTAACCAAAGTAAAATTGTGGAAGAAAAATATAATCTTAATCAACAATATTACTTGAGCATAGGGAAATAGGGAGGTGGAAACACTGAAAAATAAAGTAATGGAAGATTTGTACATGTCACTGCATATTATAACATCGCTTCACCACTCCAGCACACACTTAAATCCTGGAAGCTTCCCGTCTTCAGGGCAGCCATTAAGACTGCTGCTACCTACCTGTCTTCAAGGGGAGTATACCTAGCCAGGGAGGGGAGATGCGGCTCCCCTTGACCCAACTGGCAGTCTCCCCCTCTTCCCTCACCCCGAGGTGGATCCAAGATGGATCCGGCCCTGTTGGGACCCTCCAACAGGATAAGAACAGATTGAAGCTGCGCACGATTGCGGTCTTCGGTCCGTCTTTGATGGGACTGCCACTGGAAACCCCGTGTGTCTCATTATAATTAAGTGTGTGTGTTTTTCTCACCCCGGTTGAAGACAACCAAATACTGGCATAGGCAAATTATATTTGGGAACCCAGATATTATTGTATAGTCAACGTAATCAGTCAATAATGTAGTCAGTCAATAATATTGTCACTGAGTTGTTGCAGTCTTCTTCACCAGTTAAAACATCTTTAATCGAGTAGCACAATTCTTAGGCTGTGCAGAATTCTCAGGTCAATATATTTGTTTTATTTGTAGACATTCAGCTGATTATCATATTCAATATATTTGTTTTACTGGTAGACATTCAGCTGGTTATGATGTTATACAAAGAAATAAAAGTAACATTTTCTGATGTCTCCATAAACATATCTACGTTGTTTTGGGGGGAAAAACAGAGAAATATTAGGCTGCCATCTTCTTAGAGAATATTCCTTTGATTTACAGTCTAGCCTACAGTTTTGGTTTTTCTTAGTGGTGATAAGCAAATTCAACCCTGCAAAACTTTCCGAAATCAGCCAAGGTTGGTTAGAGACTAAGACATAGCTGCACTCTAGGTATGGTTGTATACCCCTTGGGAAAATCCCAATCATATTCTATATGGCAGTGTATCTACTACAATATTAACAATGTGAGCAAGAATTGTTTACAGTTCTTTTAAAATTATTTCATTACATACAGTACTTGACCTATTACTATTTTTTATAATAAATTCTTTATTTGAGAAGTTTTTAAAAGCAAATATTTAATAAATTACATTTTGGAGAAGAAAGTGATTAACAATGAGCTGTATCTTACCATCATTTTTTTCTTTTATACTTTACCAGGAGCTAAAAAATTTGTCCACTAGTAAGCCATCCAAGATGAATATACCCATTATTAAAGACGGAATACTAGATGCTATTATAGTCTGGTTTACACTGCATCTTGATGATGAATTTATTCTTTCTACAAGTCCAAATGTGGACACCTGTTGGGAGCAAGCAGTCTATCCTGTACAAGGTCTCCATGGTATGTCTTTCATTCTGTTAAAACCAAATGTGAATTTTCTATTTTTTGGTTAGATAAAAATGTCATTTAATTATATGAACTTATAAAAATAAAGATACGAAGTTCTCCCTGAGATCCATATCGTACCTACGCTCTTAGCATTTTAAAGAACCATGTTTTCCCAGGGTGGTTGGTGCCCCATTTGTTGGATGTCAATTATTGGTGTTTTGTTTGGGGGGTTGCCAGGTTCACCATTTTGCTCTGCTTTCTCTTCTTTCTTTGAATCTGATTCTGTTGCTTGTTTGACTTATGCAGTTTTTTATTGTTTTGATATATTGTGAGATCAAGCACCTTTTGGAGTCAAGTCAGACATCAAATCAGTCAAATAAATGTTGCACAAACTTTGGGACATTGGTGTATATCTTTGACTTTATGTTACACACATGCATACATGCATATCTGTGTTATTACATCGACATATATTTGAAAGAGAACAATGAAAAATCATCATCCTGCACAGGTAATAGAAGATTATGCTTTCTGTATAAAAGAAATAAATATTCTTCCTTAGAGTTAGGTGATAGATAAAACTAAACCTAGGTTTAGCCTACCATTCTTGATTAGGTCAGTTGTTGAGGTGCCTTGCACATATAGCTGATATATTCAGTTTTCTTCTCTTTCTAGACACTCCACATAGAGAACCTGATTTAGTAGAATTTAACCTATAATACACAATTTTATTCTTTAAAGAAAAACAAAAAAGTAATAAACAACTCCACTGTAGAAAATACTGAACTTGTCAAATGTCACATATTCAGGTAAAACTAAATCATACCTAGGGATCCAAGAAATAAGAATACGGATTGCAGAAAATTAGGAACCATAACTAAAAGAATTTCAGAACTGATCACAACTATCCCTTATTATAGTGCCTTAAGTTTCTTGCAGTTAAGGTTTATTTCCTACCCTACAGGTGTACTTGGCCACCTGTTTTGAGTTGGATAAGTTGTTTGCATCTTCCTGTGACTTGGATTAAGCTAAATTTTAATGCTGTTTTCCCTTAATCACACTTCATATCTTACTAATATTTCATTACTTGTATAGAAGTATAGTGTCATTTCTTGAACTAATAAAGAAGTTAAATTTGTAGATTTAGAATAGGTTTAGTAAGAGCAATCATGAAATGTTTCATTAAGACTCAAGAGATAGTGATAAAGAATTTGGAATGACTGAGAAATATGTTCTTCCTTTTCTCAATATTCTTTACTTCTAAATCTTATATGTAGCTAGAACTTTATAATATGTTTTCATTCATAATTAGTTATTCATACCTTAGTTATTTATGGTTTTTAGTCAGCAGAAAAAGAGTTATGATTATTTGTTTTATTCCTATTTACATTGCTCAACTGCCAACAACTCTGGGTGGTTCACATGAATCATGAGACTATAAAACAATAAAGCCAATACAGCAATAGTGAACTCAAAATACAAAGATGATAAAACCCAGAAAGAACAAAGCACACACCCACTCTTACACCTATCTAGTAAAAGGCCTAGCCAAACAATCAGGTCTTCAAGGTTCTCAGAAATACTACTCAGGTGGAAGCCACCAGATCTGACAGTAAACATATATCTAAACTCAAGAAAACATGCTTGGAAATATATTGTTAATTTCTAACATTATGTGTATACAAATTAAGGGAAGCACTTTAAAGGCCCATTTCTTGAAACAGCTTCAGCCATTGCAAACTTGGTGCAGCTGTTTTGAGGTATCCCCACAGAGGTTAGTACAAACCTAACCCCTAGTAATGTCTGGAGCTTTCTATAATGGATTACTTAATACATATAATAGTTTTTTGTGCTTTCTCCGTTTCTTGAGGAATTAAGTTGAAATTGGATTATGGGAATTTGGTGGTTATCCTGGATAAAGATTAAAATGCAAATTCCACAAAAAGAGTGGGATTATATAGCTGTACCTGTTTAAATGCCTTTCTTCCCATTTCTCACCTTTTCTTGGTTTTATCATTTACCTTATTATGAGTTTGAACATCACTACACAGTTTGATGGATTATTACCAAGTACTATTGTTTATAAATAACTAATTTTGGCTCAGTAGTATAAAAATATACATAAGCAATGGCTAAAATAAAATATTTACACAGTGTAGATCTATTTATTGAAAGCTGTTTGGCATGTGTTATTGAACTGTCTTAAGTTTACACATGAATTATATTCTCCAACAAGTAGAAGACAACTCTTTAAATATTAAATATTTTACAAAACACATTTGAATTTGTATTTCAATTGTCATTCCTTTATGGTTTACAGATCATTCTGTGACATCCGGAGATTGTGTTGTAATGGAAATATGCTGCCAGGACTGCTATCTAAGAATTCAAAGAATTTCCATTAAGACTTCAGGATATGAAATGGATGTTGAAAGAAATTTGAGGGAGAAGAACAGCGAAGCTGAACTTTGCAGTGCTCTAGCCAGTCTTCAGACAGCAAGCATGTTGGAAAATATCTGCCAAGAATGTATGCTAGAATCCACTGAAATTGCTTTATTAAATAATCTGCAGTATCATGAATGCTTTAAAATCGCAATAGGAAAAGTGTTGTCATCATTTAGCCACCATGAAGAGTCACATTCAATGGAAGTGGTTGGTCACCATCATGAGTTTGAAAAGAACCAGAGCAAAAATTCTGTAACTGTTGATCCTCTGTATATACTGGATGTATCAGAAGGCTTTTCAATTTTGCCAGTAATTGCAGGTAAATTTGGGGCAGTTAAGGCATACAGCTCGGTTGAAAAAGAACACCACCAAGTAGCTCTCAGTTTGATTTCGGAAGCCAACCAATTTCCCAGAGAAACATTAGAATTTTGGTTTAGTCATCTACAAGATGAAAACAAGGTCCTACAAAGACCTAAATCTGACAAATTATGGAGTATTATAATTCTGGATGTCATAGAAACTTCTGGTTTAATCCAGCAGGATGTGATGGAGAAAGCTGCAATATCTAGGTAATGTAAAAAACAAGTTTCTTGAATTTTATTGCACCACTCAGTTATATGAAAAGTATAATTTGTAATTTATTAAAACTATACTTATCAATAGGTTCATGGTTGATTACATTTTAGAATTTAGAGACTAAGTCCATCACACTCTGGTCAGCTTACAGATTTAAAAGCAAGAAATAGTATGAAAAGAATAAAGATCTTTGTTGTCTGGGGTAAAAATGTTAATAGGAAATAAAAACCCTGCAGAGGCTTAACACCCAAGGCCTGGTAGAATAGCCAGGTTTTCATCACCTTTCAGAGTAGAGGTGCCAAACTCATGGTATCATGTTATGTACTATGGCTTTTTTCCCCTTTGCTAAATTGGGGGTAGGGCTGGCCAATGTGATGTATCTGGCCCGCAGGCCACGAGTTTCACACTGGGGTGGGAGTCATACATCTAGCTTTTCCCAAAGACAGATGCTGCAACAAAAAAAGGACATTTCCTAAACACCACTAAATGATGCTGTTTAATCAGAGAGACTGAGAAGTGCCCATCCTGTTTACTTCTACATTTTTTAAATAATGATTTTACTGTTGTTTTCTTTCAGTGTTGCAGAATTACATGGCCACATCTGAATCAAAAGTTGGGTTTTTAATGCCCAGTCAATGCATTTTGCTTAACTCATGCTATGTATTTTCACCTAAATTAACCTGTCAGATCCTGTGCTGTTTTGAATTTTTATATTAATTTATTGGTTTTTAGTTG
Source organism: Laticauda laticaudata (assembly GCA_004320025.1). Lineage (NCBI taxonomy): Eukaryota > Metazoa > Chordata > Lepidosauria > Squamata > Elapidae > Laticauda > Laticauda laticaudata. The sequence goes on along the minus strand of BHFT01003189.1, from coordinate 20,349 downwards.
ATATATTTTTTGTTTTATATGAGCTACTCAGAATTACCGTGACCTATACATTTTATAAATAAATAAAATCTGAGAATTTGTTTTCAGTATAACAACCAAGCTGACATTTTTATATGTTAAAAAGAATATTTACCAATTTTCTATTGCTAAACAACTGAAGTTTAAATACTTGATAGACTCACTTCACATTTTTATATTTAGGTGTCTGCTTCACTCTGGAGGAAAGATATTCCCACACCATGTGAAAATATATGGAATGCTTGTAGAATCCAATTTATTATTACTTGAATCTGCTGTACAAGGGACAGATCCCACACTTGGTTTCAATATAGCACCTTTTATCAACCAATTCAAGGTTTGAAAGAATTTAGTCCTTCAAATATTGACAAGGCAGGAAAAGAATACAAGTTTTAAAGACAAATCAATTCTGTGTGATCCTACTTGTAGCCAGAATTTGAAAAGCTGATTATTGAAAAATAAGAAAATTAATTGAAGAAAATAATGAAGACCTAAATCAGAATGTATATATGAAAAGTCTCTGAATGTTTTGTTATGCGGAGTCTTCAAGCATACAATGATAAGATAATGCAACAGTAGTACAATTTATGGTGAACTGATGGAAATAATGGTTGGTTTCAATAGTTGTTTTTTTTTTCAAAATAAAACTGGCCACCTGTTTCCATCTCCTGATGGTAACTAATGTTCACTTTTTCAGCAATATATATTTCTACTATTCCATACATTTCTGCCATTAGCACTTGATTGGCTTTAATTCAGAACTATTTTGTATTATTTTAATTGTAATAGCTTGGAATTCTGAAATCTTTATTAACAGTACAATCCACAATTATTTTGCAACTATCAGTATGTTACCATTGGCACAGGAACATATTTACATAGTATAGATGTAACACCAACAGTTTTAGCCACATAAATTCTTAAGACTCAGAAATATGCATAAATGTCAGGATGGAACATAGAATCTTAAAACTTTGTGTTTCAGGTACCTATCCGCATTTTTTTGGATCTCTCCACACTCCCGTATATACCTTTAAGCAACTCAGTAGAACTTCTGCGAGTAGATCTCATGAATCCTTACTTGAATAATAGCAGTACTGAAGTTGAGGTAAGTCTCCAAATTAGAAATTAATTGATGCCCAACTTTTCAATTACTTCTTCCCAAATTCTCATTTTGACAGATAAAAGTTTGCAGACATGTGACATATTTTCTGTGTTCTACCCCTAGTTTAACTGCCATTGCTTATGTGAAGTTTTATTGAGCTGCTTTTTTTTTCAAAGCAGAAAACAACACTACAGAATAGGTATCCAAAAGTTTATACAACTTGCTTCCATTCTTGCTTACTTATTCTCAAATTTATATAGCTGCCCATCTCACAAATCAAGTGACTCAACAAAGCATGCAACAATATTAAAAAATACTAGTTCCCATGTAACTGTACTTAAAAACATTAAAAAATATAAAACACAGCAAAAATGGGCTGATATATTAAAAGAATCATCTCATTTGTAGTTTACTTACTTAGGTCACTTATACAAATTGTGTGTATCATTTTAATGATTTCTAAAATGATTTCTAAAAAATCATTTTAGAAGCATCAGCTTTTAGATTGAGTCCAACCTCTCTCTCAGTGCTGGAATCCAAATTAAAATAGATTAGCTAATTAGTCTCTATTTGAATGTATCCAATAGAGTTTTATTAACTGTCTGAATGAATGGGTTGAACTGGCCATATTGTTAATCCTCAAGATTTAGCATGGCCAACTGCATTAGTTCATGGGATTTAGTTCTAGTTCCCTAATAATCTGCATGATTATTCTTCTATGAATAAGTTCCAGTTTATCTGAATTGTTCTCAAATCATGGACACAATATTTGGTATGGGTTTGACTTCATAAAATAAAATAAAATAATTACTTCTAATGATTTAGAAGTGATAACTTTATTGATACAGCCTAAAATTGTATTGTCTGCCTCATAGTCAGTTTGCAATCAACTGTTATGCCAAAATCTTGTTTTTTTCAAGAGTTATTAAGTCAGATATCAATCATCCTGTGCCTGTTTTTGTTTTCCCAGAAGTTTGTTTCAGCTGATTTTCATTGTTAATTTCACCTCATTTTTCTAAATACAGCAAGATTTTTTTGAATTCCGTATTCTAGGTATTATTTGTCACAACCAATTCATTAAGTGTTTTCTCCACCTTTTCATACAAAATTAATGAAATTTGGATCTTAATTTTCCTCCTTCAGAAGCACGTGTAACAAGCCATAAAAATGGCAAAATGACAGGCACTTGTGCACATATACTTCCCTTAGATATTTTCATTTAATTTTATCAAAACAAAAAGACTTCTGCACAGTAATTTTACACATATTAATTTTATAGGTGGAGATTTGTAAATCGGGTCAAGTGACTGGTATTCCATTTTGGTATCATGTATATCTGGATAATGATATTGTTTTGGATACATCAAGCAAGTCATCTCACTGGAAACAAGCTGCCATTGTGCTTGATAAACCCATTCAGGTTCAAGAAGGAGAAAAGCTTATTTTAAGTATTCAGTATTATAAAAGCAACATCAGTGTGGTAGTAAAACAGTAAGATACAGCTTTTCTTAATTAGTTTTGAATGTCTACATTCCAAATTTATGTTCTATCATATAGTATTAACCTTGGTAAAATGTTTAAGATACTTGTTCAATTTGCAGAAGAAGTTAATCTGAATAGCACATTTTATAAACATTGTTTCTCAACAATGCAAAACATTGTTTCTCAATTGCAAAAAAATACTATGGACTTGAATCATTTTTTTTTTCATTGTAGAAAATTACTAATAAAAAGTATACAATAATTAAATGGGGATTCTACAATGTCTGCTCTTTCTTACATTTGCAGATTACTAAAATAGTGTATTAAATGGCAAAGAAGGTAATACTGTTTTTAGATGGTTAGTCCTAAAGAACTTGAAATGGTAATCCTTAACTTTAGAATGGTGAAAATACCTTGATGTACCATGTTAAAATGGTTCTAGTGTATTTATAAGTCTTCACTTTTAGAGAATCAGTAAATGTTTGTAATAATTTGTTCCCAATAGGAAAAAAAGAATGTTTTGTTCAAAACTATTTTGTAATACAGAATACAAAGAGCAGAGTATATAATTATTTTGTATCCCATCCAATAGTCATTTATTTTATTAGCATATTTTTGTCAATTCCCATTAAAACTATTTTCTATTTTTTAAAAATGGATCTACATGCCAGCACCATCTGCAAATGTATTCAAAATAACAGCCACCAGAACTCAAATTACTTTAAAAACTAAGTTTTCAACTCACAAGAGCAGCTGAAAAAAATGCAGTAAATATTTCTTAAGTCCTAAATAGCTTTTTTAAATTAAGGACATTTGAAAAGAGGGTATATTTTATAAGTTCTGTTTATGCATAAAAGATCAGATCAGCTGGATAGAGAGCAAGATCTTCCTTTTCTTATCTAAGAAGCATAAAGGACAAGGGGAATAGTTGTGTTTTCACTTACACAGTAGCAAGTGTATCTGTTTAGGAATTTACTGACAAGTTAGCTGAAATGATGCAATGCACAGTACAGAACAGAAACCAAAATTACCAGGAACCAGCCTGAAAGGAAAAAGAAATGCAAGGGGAACAAAATAAAAAACCCAGAACATACAGTAGAATGCAAGGAGAAAAAAAGGATACTAAGAAACATTACCTAAAAATAGCCTATAAAATATTTCCATATTGCAGAATAAATGGATTGAAAATTAAGAGCAACGGCATGCATTTTTATTTATTTCTTACATATCAATATTAGATTATAAAGTGGCAGCAGAGTATATAAGATGCTATTAAAAATAATTTATTGGATTCTTTTATAGCCTGGTATCAAGGAGATTCAGATCCTTCATTCGAGCCAAGAACAAGGTTTTTCTATTAATGGACCGAGCTAGGAAGGATTATTTTGCTCAATGATAGAAGAATGCGACACAAAATTTAAATAAAAGTTTATTTACCTATATACAGTGTGAGACAATAAGTATACACTTTTTGCCTCTTTAATCAGTTTCATTTCAGGAAACAATGAGGTTAAACAAAGCATGTAGTCCAGTAAACAAGGCCAAGTAATTACAAACATACTACTGTCGTACTGCAAAATACTTGTAGCATGAGTTCACTGTACCTATTTCAAGATCAATTAAGAAAAACCTCATGTTTAAATATTAAAACATTGACCTCTTGAAAATGCTATTTCAAAAATACAATTCTTGGTGCAAATTTTTATGTGTAACATAGCAAGCATGCAAAACATGTATGAACATGATTTAAAAAAGATTGAGAAAACTTAAAGCCATACTGATTTATTACATCCATGTATTTTACAACTGTATAATTATTGGTTTCTGTCTAGACAAATATCTTCCACTTGATAGTGCGAACTAGAATGTTTTTAAACTCATTCAGTAGTGTATAACATACACTTAATACAATCTTAATAAAGATTTTAGATCAATGTTTTTCAAGCTTGGAAACGTTTAAGTATGGACTTCAATTCCCATAATTCCCCAGCTGAATTATGAGAATAGAAGTCAACAATCTTAAAGTTTCTAAGCTTGAAAACACTATGTTATATAATTCAATCTAGAAGGCCAATCCAAACAAATTAGCTTTATTTTATTATACGCTGATCACGCCTTTTTTAAAAAAGAACAATTTCAACACACTAGTCTAGTAAATTCTTTAAATATTAACTCTGTAAAGATTCTTGTATATTTAAGTTAACTAGTAGGGGGTGAGAAAAATCAGAATTTGAATCCTATTTAAAAAATCCTATTTAAAAACCCCATCTCAAATCTCAACATGTGTTCTCATTTGCTGTAAGAATTCTATGCCAATGAGTTGTTTTCAATCATATATGTGTTCCATATTATTTTGTTTCTATTTTCATTCAATATTTATGTACTATATTATAGCACTAAAACTATGTTCCTTATGCATGGTTAACTTCATCAAATAACAAATGCATATTTCTTTCACTTTAGTTGAGAGTGTAAAAGTAAAGCCCAACCACCTGTCTTATTTTAGTATTTCTTCAATAAATAACCACTGGAGACAATGTAAGAGTAGCAGGCAGTAAGTAATGTCTAAGAAAGGCCCCTACGATATTTGAGCAGTTTTAAATTTTATCTGTACACTTATTTGGTTGAACAGAAAAATCTTCATTCTCTTCTACAGAATTACACAAATTAGCAGCTATAGGGTCAGAAGGCATTGTTGGAGTAGTAGTATGTCCAAATCCTTGGTAGTGACCCACAGGTGATGATGGTACTGAAGCAGCAGCAGAAATTGGGTCTTGACTGGATGTTGACAACAAACTTGTATGTTCATTTTGTTCCTGATCCTCACCAAAAAACATTTTCCTTGGCTGACCAAATACCGTCCTTCCTAAAGACAAGAAATATTAAACACTGCCATTACTTAAATTTAAAATATTAACTGAACAGCTAAAGTAGTTACATTTAACATTTATTTGCTAAAGATACATTTTCATTTCTTGCTTACCAACATTGCGAACTTGTTCTGTTACATCTGCTCTAATATCTGAAATATCCCACATTGCAAGAAATGAATCAAAGCATGATCCTTCTTCAGCTTCTTGCACATAAGGCTTGTAGGTAAAACTGTAATGATGAGCAATTGCAGCAAAGAACATTTCAACACAGATGATAAAATCCTAAGAAAAAAAAAATAATTGTATTCCTATTCACTCCATAATTAAGCAACTTCAAATTGTAGGAATTTCTATTTTAATGACCATTATAATGTAAAATATTTTTAAACTGGCACGCTTTTCACAATTATAATCAGTTGAAAAAACTTTTAAGCACTAGCAATGGTATGAGGTCATGATCAACCATAATCCTGCCACTATTATTTCTTAAGGGACTTTCTAACCAAAATTCTAACCTCATAAAGAACTCAGGAAGTAGAGAATCCAATGTCCAGTTCTCCCTTTAAAGCTATAAATCTGTTCCTACTCTCAGAGCTGAGAAGCCATCAGTTCTTGATTTTGGATATGCCATCCCATGGGCAATAATGTAATACCCAATAAATACTGCAAATTGTGATGCTACACTCTGTACATGGAATTATCTTGAACATAGACCAGAAGTTTCATTCATTGCAGAATGCAACTAGTCTGACTGTTGAATTAATATATGCATGGAAACAAATAATATTGTATCATCTGCCAGGCCCAGTTTAAGATGTCCACATTAATCCATAAAAGCTGCATGGTTTATGACTCATATACTTATAAAATTGTCTTTCCCATACACTAATATCAATCAGCTGCAGATGTTATATTAACTACTGACCAATAGGAAACATTACATGACCAGGTTTATCATTATTAAAACATCTTGGGATAATGCTGTAAACTCACAGGAATGCTGAGGCATATTTTAAAATTTTTGAGGGATACATAGCAATATTAGGCACCATACCAGCTCAAAAAAGATCAGATTTATCTAAGGAGACTGAAAAAAAATAGTAACTGCCATGAACCAAGAAAATTTAGAAACTTCTACTTTATTGGGATAAATAAAAGGATTGAATATATTGCTATTAAAAAGAATTGAAGAATTGAAAATATTTATATCATAAAAATGCACCTATAAGCACCATATCAATGAAATAACAGACCATAACTATCCTTGTGCCAAGCTCTGTTATGTAGGAGAGCTTATGCAGCATAAGTGAACAAAAATTGATGATTAAAAAGCTGTTTTAATTTACCTGCAGACCAGTTGCTACAGCTTCAACACTCTGCCATTCCCATGTGTGCTTTTCAGAGATAACACCAACTTTCACCAATATTGCAATAAGTGCAGCTTGCCTGTTTTAAAAAGATGAAGTTATCATATAATTTGTTTATCACATATCTCTATATATAAAAGCGAAATACTACTCGTGCATCATCAAAAAATTTCCAGAACCGTAAAGCCCACAAACTTGAAATTTGGCATGCTGTTCCTCTTGGCTTCTAGGTGCTCACTAAGAAAGGATTTTTTTGACATTGCCATCAGAGCATTAGCATTTCATATATTATTTACACACTCTGATGCTAAGGAGTTCTACTCCCTCCCCCTCTCCACCTGAAAAGAAAACTGCTCCAAATGCAAAACACAAGCAGAGAGGAGTTTCAGTTTTACTTTCACAGCATCAAGCAGCTTTACTGCAGAACAATTGAGCTAAGCCAGGCCAGGCTCCTTGCTCACACAGCAAATATTGTTTCACTTTCCAAACAGCCCTGAACTCTCTCACACACTGACAGTACATTAGCCCGATTAATATCAATGGATGCTGGTAGGCTGAGGCACAATTTTTTGTCCCTTATTTCCCTCCCCAGAAACTTGCCCGATCACGGTATCCTGCTAGTACAATTATATTGCCCATATAAATAAATTCGGGCATGACACAGTACATATATTTTCAAATGAAAATATGAATACATATAATAAAGTTTGAAAGACTATAATCATAAACCAGCAGTGAAAAAAAAAGAACTAGGTTTTTTAATCATTTGGTCCAAATAGATACAGAGAATGTGCATTCACCAAAATATTTTTTTTAAATGTATTCAGTTTAATTACACATTGCCCAAAAACTCTGGAGCTTGCATATTAACATAATTTCAGCATGAAATCAAAATCTTCACACTGAATTTTTTGTCTTTTAAAATAACGCCAATACAAACATATTTATAAGCAAAATTGTGGAGAAAAACTACTTACAGATGTATTATAGTGTTATACTGCACATTTTCTCAAAGAACTACAAATTTAAATTATATAAGTTGAAACTGAAATGTACTGTGAGATAATTTGAAGCTGACATAAATAAATGGTATTTACTTATGTCAGTTTCAGTTTATCTCACAATAAATTGGCATTCTTTGACAAAAAAAATGGAGTGGTATTATTAGTATTTTTGACCCTAGCTGTACTGCCAATAAGTTAGGTGTCTACTTACAGTTTAATTTATATAATAGACTTTACAAAAAAAATCTTGTTTGGTTAAAGATTTTAACTTATTTCACTTACCAGAAGGAAACAAAAACCACCATCTTCACACAGAGAAATTTTCCTACAGGTCTGATTGGGTTCAGTTCTTCCCGCAGTACTTTATAAAATAACACAAGGCAATACATGGCAAACTAAAACAGAGGAGTAACAATGCTTATCTGCTTATTATAACAATGCTTATTTCAACATTTGGACTGTTTTATTCTTTATATCATAACATTTCAGGATTTATTAGGACAACATATTGTATCTATATACTGTGGCATATCAAGAGAAGGACCGCTACCTTATTCTTGCTTGAAATATTATTTTAAAACTTTATATTTCTTTTTCAATAGAGAACTTCAAACATATATTATAACATTCATTCTAGATAAACTAATTCTTCTATAAATATATATGCTGTATGAAATCTACAAGGGGAATAAAGATGACTAAATGCTATTCTACACACAACAATGTAATATAACTAAAAATGATCAAATATTACTGTTGTTGATCTCCTTTAATAAATCTCTCACTTGTATGCAATTCCACCAACAGTTAATACCATGAAATTAAATATGGCATCATAGATCTTTTTCTAGATTTAACTGTTAAGAAAATACATAAGACTTTTTTGCATTTTTCAGGTAATTTTCTTATCAAGAATCTGAATTTAAAATAAAAGGCAAAATCATTATTTAATCTTACTGTAAATATAGTATCAGTTTCATTACTTACAAGCTGGGATATATTGTTGATAATTACTAGGTATGTCCAGGCATTTTTGAAACTAAAATTTCCTTCATCATAAACACCAATCAATTCACAGATTCTGAAAGTATTGAGTACAAATTATTGTAGAAAAATTCATGAAGTACAGCTGCATTAGAGCTAGTCTTGGAGACTCATTACCATTTATGATAAATAAATTCTAAATAAATGAGAGGATAAGATATAGAGATAAAGATTCACAAGGCAAAATATGCTGATAGGCTCCTACCGCAAAAAAGACCTAATGCTGTAATAAAATCAAAAGGTGCTTCAACAAAATATTAGCTTAAGGGTATGCACACTTATGCAACCAACTTTATTGTACCTTTTTATTATTATTTTTCCCTCCTAAGATTCATTGTCTTCTGGTTTTTAGCCCAATATCTTAACCACTATACCAAACCAGTTCTCAAAAATGTTTTTAAGTAAAAATGGATCTAAGTTACACTCCCTACCAAGTCAGCCAACACAATAACCATTCAAAAATTAGCATGTCTTCCCTCACTCATCCTTCAGCCAATGATCAACCTATTCCACTTAGCATCAGAACACTGGTAACTTGCCCTTTAATGTGGTAGAGAAAACTTGTAAAATATCTTTGGCTGAACTTGACTATGTAGAGTTTTATCTATAGAAATTTTGGGAAGCTTGCTACGAGGGTAGAGTAAAATAAGTGACTGGATCCCCAACTATTTTCTTAATTTTTTTCAAAAAGGGATTTCATATAGAATGTTTTTCTATGGTCATGTTTTTTTTCATATTAGCATCACAAGATAGGGATTCTTTTATTTTATTGCTCATTCCTGAATTGGGAATGAACAAATCAGGAAATTACCATATTTTTCGGACTAAAAGATATACTCACCCCCCCTTAAAAGAGTGTGAAAATTGGGGTGCGTCTTAATACACTGAATGTAGCCCCATCCATGAGGCCAAAAACGTGAGGCACGGAAGCTGTGATGGTCTGTGGTAATCCCTACAGCCTGGAACACCTGATTGGGGATATTTCAAAGTCCGATCTGCCCCCCAATCAGCTGCTCCTGCTGAATCAGGCTGCAATAATGTGCTGAAGTTGAGCTGGCTGTTCACTATTTGCTGCAAGGATGTGTCAGAGTTTGCATCAGCAATCACATCCAAAAAACACAAATAACTGATTCAGTAGGATTCAATAACTTCTCTTTGTATATAATATATAACACATGAAGTAACTATACAGTGCCAAAAGCAGGTTTTCCAACATGGTAGTAAATACAAGCAAAACAGAAGCAGAGGGTTTAGTTTCAGAGCAGCATACAGCTTTCGTACAGAACAGTTGAGTTAAGCCACGCCCAGACTCCTTGCTGTCTCCTTGCTCACACAGCAAATACTACTTCACTTTCCAAACAGCCCTCAACTTTCTCATGCACTGACAGGATGCTAGCCAGATGAATACCAATGGATGCTGGTAGGTAGAGGCAGAAATTTTTCCCCCTTATTTTCCTCCCCAAAAACTAAGGTGCGTCTTATACTCCGAAAAATATGGTATAATCCTCGACTGATACAAGGTAGACCCCAAAACAGTCAAACCTTTACGTTATTTCACCAATCTCATTCACGTCATTCACAAAATCTCATAAATTTTGGCAACTGTAAGTTTTAATATTAGATGGAATCTTATCTGTTTGATCTGCATAGCTGTGCATTACATTAACAATTCTTAGTTTTAAGATTCTAAGATCTAAGTTACAAGTATAGCAGGAGAGAACACTAAATTCTAAAACCAAAACTTTTCTTGTATTATTTTATACTTACAAAGCAGTAATAGTAGTGAAAGGTCTGACGACTGTGTATTGTAAAACACCAAGCTTACACCTAAACAACAACACCCTACAGAAAAAGCACAGAAAGAATTTAAGAACTTAAGCAATATAAGCAACATTACATTGTAAGCAACAATTAGAATTTAGAATATGACAACTACCTGTAGGATTGGAAGGCAAGGACTAGACTAGGGTCTGTCAATCTTTTCTTTACCATGGACTCCCTTTATCTTTTGTAGCCACAGACTTATTAACTCAAGATTTAAAATATAATTTCTTCAAACCTTCGCGCCTCCCCTCTCAAGTGACCCTGCAGCCCCCAGAGCTCCGTGGACCACACACATTGAGAACCACTAAACTAGAGATCAATACAATAAGAATAAAAAATAATAAAAATATCAAAACAGATAGCAACATAAAAATTATACATTATTTTTAAAATTGGACTGTACTTAAAATAATGTTAGTATTCTTTGCTGAATGTTTATTCATGTTTAGCTCCATTCAAGTTAACAAGATCCAATCACTAACATAATAATCAGTTAAGAACATTTTCCCATCTCATAAATATGTAATCTTACAAAAGCCCAAGTACACTCTCAGCCGTTTATATGAAGTAATGAAAAACTGTCCTTCTAATAATTAGCCATTATAATTACCAGCAAGCACTTTGTTAACTAGTTACAGATGTCCTGTCTATTCTAATATTTTTTCAAATATATTTTTTGCCTTCTTTCAGGCCCACAATATCAAAGGATTATACATCAGTAGACAGTCCATCTTCATCAGTATATAGACAGCATTTTCTCCCTAAAATAGTGAGCATTTAAAATAATTTTTCTTTTCATAAAACATTTAAAATATATTTAGAACTCTTTCTACTCTAACTATTTTGAGTGATACTATCTTCATTCACAAAATAAGATAATGACAGTTCATGTTAACAAAAAGACAATCTGTAATATTCTAGCATAGAAATTAATTTTTGGTGAATGCCATGTAAGACAATGAGTTTGTGTTAATGTTTCACTAGCCATAGTAGAATAAAAAAGTAATATTAGGCTTTAAAATATAAGACCATGGACACTAGCTACCAATACAAGCGGGAAAAAAATCATACAATTAGCTTGGAAAATGTCAGCATCCTGCTATAATATAATGAATATATCTACAGATGTATCTGTAGAGACAATATATATTAATAAGCATATAAGTAATTTTGATGAGGATAAAGATTGTGAACAATTATGTACATGATGATTAATGACTGATTGTAACTGTAGTGATGGCTCCACAGCTGATATTATAATGTAGGGGTGTCAAATTCAAGGCCCATGGGCCAAATCCAGCCCATGGGGTGCTTAGATCTGGTCCATGGTGCTGCCCTGGAAACAGTGAAGGACTGGCCCGCAATGCCTCTGCCAGCAAAAACGGTGCTGTTTTCACTGGCAGAGGACACTGCAGGAGGCTGTCTCAGACAAAAACAGAACTGGAGACAATGGACTCCCCAACACCACGCAGGCCACCACGACATGAGTGATGTCAAGCTGGCCATGCTTACCTGGCCACCCCCCCCACAAGGTCAAACAACCCTGATGCAGCCCTCAATGAAATTGAGTTTGACACTCCTGTAATAAAGGAATGGCATATGTTGCCAAGGTAAGTTCCAGATCTGTTTCAAAACTATTTCACCTGGAAATTATTTCAGCAAACTACAATACAGTTCTACATAAACTAATCCACAAGCAGATGTACAGTATATAAACCATTGTTATTAACCACTGTCATGGTTAATCTCTTCTTCTTACCTTCAATTGTACACTGGTATTAGCATGTAAATTATAGCTTCCATTAGAATTGCATGTTTTGTTAAAATTTGAAAGATATTACTAGTTAACAAAGTAGAAGACTACAGTAGAGTCTATTAAAAATAGGAACCCAACATAGAAATTTATTTAGAAAACTAACTTAATGCAAGATAGTATATTTTTACTCAGCTAGTATGAAACAGGAAGAACTGAGTTGGGGACAGATCAGAAATAAGCTAGCAGAAATAAAAATCCCAGAATGTAAAATAATTTCCAGACACTTCAAAAAAAATTTACCATAGAAGGCCGTTACACAATGATACACTCAATTCAAGAACACAATTTGTCTTCAGAATATTTTAGAAACTGGGAGAAACCGGAAAGGGGGAGAGACACAAAGAAAAATCAAAAGGAAAAAATAAAACAATAAAACTACATGTAGAAAACCACTTCCTAAAGTACATCATTAAACCTTGACCATGTAGAATAAAGAGAACAGCAATCCAGACTGTAAATCTGTGGCTGCACTGACTTTCCAATATTAAAGAGTATTCTATTTTGCTGCTTCTTATACACAATATATACATAACTCTTGATATAGTACTGTAGTAAATTCCAAGCTTTTTTATGATTCAGAAGTGTAATCATATCTTAAAAGCATAATGATTTCTGTAAAGTGATATTCGGCAATATCATAGGAGTAATTGTCCTTTCACCCATGAAGCCAATGTTTGAGGGTATCTACTAAATATGAAAATGATCTTTTGTTAAATTAGTATCACTTTAATGTAATTCTTCAAGGCATTTAGCCAGTGGTTTCCTAAGATGAAAAGTTGGAGTATTAGGATTGTTCCAGAGGTCTTACAAATAGCCAATATGCATATTAGTAATTTTAAGTGTTTATTTTAAAAATATCATTGACCCACAATAATTCAAATCAAACTCCAGTATGGATAGTGTTCAGGAATTTTAGATGTTGCTAAATTTTATTGGCAAGGCTAATAAGAATACAGTACAACAAGACTATTTCAATTGCTATTGTCTACATGTTTCATCTGTTATTTCATATTTAATTAAAAACACAATTTCCTTGGAAAATGGTTTGCTATGGCGTCAAAATATTTAAACAGCAAACACAGGGAGAAAATTCTGCTTATTCCCTTCCTTCTCAAGGCAAGTTAAACTGTCATTGCAAGGGTATATTGCTTTTTCACTCTTGCTTCACTGTACAAAATTAGAAGACAATTGCCCTAGTCTTTTGACATAAATGGACAGAAACTTCTGCATAAGCAGTTATAAGTAATATAGCATCTTGAAACAATACTTAATTCTATAATAGCAAAATCAATGGAACTACATTGTACTAAAAGTCTTTAAAGATTTCTCTTACTAAAGTAGTCCTGGGAAAAAACAAATAGAATATGAATTATTGAAAAATCAATATCAGTCTAAATTATTTAGAACAATAAAGTATGTTACTTAAATGTTTTTTTGAAACCTGGTTTCTCAACAACTCAAAAGAAGAGAAATATTTTAATATATTAGTATTAGAGGCAATTTCTAGTACAATATCTGAAAACAACAGAAAAAATACATGATGCACTTACTCTCCCATAGCCCATGGTGGACAGCAACACAGTGGTGGCAGATGTCGCTGTTGATCTTTGGCTTCTATGATTAACACCAAATTTGGATAACGGTTGGTAAGATAATTTGAAAGAAATACCATGAAGTTATAGATCACATATGCTTCATAGCATTCTCTACAAGTATCCACGTATATTGCAATGTTGGGATATTTCAGTGCTATCCACTAATAAGAAAAAAGAATAAGCAATGAAACAATATTACTCAAACTAATTTTACATTGAAAGTCCATCCTAAACATATCTCAATACTGAAAACATTTAATAAAAAAGCCTCTAAAATTATTTTTCAAATATACTATCAAACATAAGCAACAAAAAGTCAAGAATTCATTATCCTGAGATATGCACATTTATTCAGTTGCATAACTTGTATTCTCCTAATATTCTGTACTTAGAAGCAATTTATCTATGCAATTTTTTGTTCCTTCACTTTTCCTCAGATGATGTTCAAATAATTGACTATATTCACGTCTATTATATTTTTACAAAAAGTAATTTTTTTGTAAAATTTTAGAATTATCACAAAATATCACAACTGCTATTATTACAGAAAATAACAGTTCAACCTGATAAGACAAAAAAAGAAAAACACTTACACTATCTAAACTGTAAATTGGCACCATCCACAGAATTCTGTAACAATAAAAACATGTTTGTATGTTATGAGACTTTAATTTATAAGTGTCTGGATTGCTATGAAAGCATAATCAGCTATCACACTTATAGAAACTTACCTTATTATTGGTTTCTGTAATTCTGGTTGAGTATAATGAACTAAATGTTGTAATATCCCCCAAAGAGATATTGGTATTGTCATCAATAAAAAGATACCAGCAATAAACCATGCTTTAGTATGAACCCCAACCTTTAAAAAACAGACATACACATGCATTAAAAGGACAGCATAGGAGCACTGATAGATTAAAAATGCTGGACCTACATTGATAAAGCAGTCTGTAATCTTATCAGTACATCTCTCTGAAATAGTGTTTTAATAGACAAAATATGCATTACAAATGTCTTCTTTGCAAATTGTGATTAAAATAGAGATTTAAATATACATAAATATAAAAACTGCAATATTTACAACTACATCCAAATATCTACAGTAACTATTTTCCATTAAGATGTAAGTCATCCACAATGTAATTCACAGCATAGCACATTTCTCTGCTCTACATTAATATTTCTAGCAACACATCATCTAGTAGCCCTACTATATACAGCATACATTATATTATATTGTATACAATTATATTGTATGCACAATACATATTGCCTCCGATTGCCAGTAAAGCTTGAAAAAGAAAAGGTATGATGCAAGCAAATATGGAATATGATATAGCTAGAAGATGGAACATTGTAATAAATGTTTTTAAGTGTTCTCTGGTTTTCATTTTACACTGAAGAAATCCATATATTATATGAACAATTCCAAGTACATAAAGCAAAAATACTTTAACAAGCTTCTTCATGCACAACTTTATAACCTATAAAAAACAAAGGAGCATTGAAGGAACATTTAAGAAAAGATCTAGAATATGAATAAATTAATTACTTCAAGTCTAGGATGGTAGTCAAGTGTTCTGTATCAACACTAACTCTGAAAGTTATAAGCCATCTATAGATATGAAATGTATTTCCAGATATTTGTTTCCCATAGCATAAATAGGAATAAACCCAAAGCGGAAAATACAGAAATGTGTGGTGGATTAGGCAGTTTATTAATGTGGTGAGTGCAGAAAACATGTTTTGATTTTATTAATAAATCAACTGCTACTCAACCTAAATAAGTAATGATGAATAGCTGCAGGGAAAGTTGCCTTTCATACACATAAACATTTTTCATCTGCGAAAGATAATTATTGGGTAGTGCCTAAAGTTATGGCAATATATGGTTATGCAAAAAAAAAAATTAATTCTTATGAGACTAACAACTGCTAATAGCAAGAGATGCAAGCTTGTGGTCAGATGTTCTAACCTATCAAGATAAAATATGAACAATATATGAAACACAAAGGAAGTATGTCAAGAATTGTCCCATTTCTAGAACATTGTTTTCAACAAAATTGGCTTGAGACAAAATCAGTATCCTTTTGCAACCTCCAGAGCTGTCTGTATAAAACAGGAACAAAGAGTGTGAGTGGGGGGGGGGGGGGGGGAAGAGGGAGATATGGCACATGCACAATGCATTTTGGCGATTTCAGGCACCAAATGGATGGCTTACACCTTACAGTTTCCCAAGTCTTGAAAATGAGAAATGTAACTTTTGCCAAGCACTCAAGGCATTTCAGCCTCATTGCAAAACTAGTCTACTTTAATTAAGGTTTAAGTTTCTTTCCAGCCAGAATTAAACATCACCATATCTGATCTGTTAGTGAACAGCAGCATCACAGTTACTAAGAAATGAGCAGCTTCCAGCTTTCTAAACCATAAATATCAAGATAATGACTAAAGCATAGCCAAGACACTTTGATGCTATCTTATGCCATCAGGATTTTTGCCGCCCAGGTCTGGTTAACGGTAAACAACTTTGGCTCCTGAACGTTTTAAGAGTTAGGTCCAGGATCTCCAAAGTTAGCCACTTTAAAGTCTTGTGGACTTCAACTCCCAGAATTCCCCAGCCAGCCTGACTGGCAGGGGAATTCTGGGAGTTGAAGTCCATGTGTTTTAAAGTGGCCAGATCTGTCAGAGTGGATGTATGTGTACTTAAGTCGAGCTTGCCAAAGTTTTTAGGATTGTTTTAATGCCCCTGTGAACACGACAGTAACTAGACACCTTTTCCCTACTTCTCAGGCAGGTAAATATTCCCAAACGAGTCCCCAACAGTCAGTATTTAAAACATTCTTCCACCCCTTCCGCGAGGAAACTGCCTCACAGACCCCCTCATCCGTTTCTGAGGGCTCGAATAGGGCGGTCGTAATTCCCGGCGGGGCGTTATTAGGCTCTCCTCAAGCCTGGAAGACGCCAGGTGGGGACAGCTCCGTCAATACCGTACTGCGCACACCGGAAAGTTACTGGGTTGGGGGTGGGGGTGGGGGTGAGGTGCGGTGCGGCGGAGAGGAGGGAGCTTCCCCCACCTCCCGGTTCCAAGTCCCGGCAGACCAGCCCTTGCAGAGGCAATAGGGAAGGCAGGCAAGGCCGTCGTTGCTCCCCTCGCAGGGAAAGAGCAGAAAAGTGTGTGTGTGAGGGGGAAGCAGCGCGCCCCTTTCCCCCCCACCTCCCCCGGCCTGGCGCCTTCTTCCCACCCACCTCCAGTTTCTGCAGCTCCCAGACGCAGAGCGGCACGACCACCAGCAACCCCACCAGGTACACCGTGGCCACCAGCGGCCGGATCCAGCGCCGCCAGTTCCCGCAGGTGCAGGGCATGATGATGGTGACGATTCGTCGACGCTTGCTCAGCCCCAGCGGGAAGCGCTGCTTGCCCTCAACGCCACCTCGGGGCTGTCGAGACCGGGCGCCGGGTGAAGGAGAACTGGCCGGGAGGGCCGCCACGCAGCTGCATCGCCGCCGCAGGCTGCCACCGCCAACCCTGCCCTTCCGCCGCCATCCGCCGCTCGCCTCTGGCCCCCGCAGCTGCCCCCGCGCGAACAAAAGCAGGCCCCCCTTTCCCTCCCCGAGGAAACCAGCGCGGGGTTTCTCCCGCCCCGCTCCCCGATGGGCGCCAAAGAAGACAGCAGCACTTCCGGCTCCTTGGAATAAACAACCCTCCTCCAGACCTCAGCCAGGATGGCATTGGATGAGGCGCGGGTCACGTGGTCTCCCTCGGTGGTCCTTAGACCAGGGCTCTTCTCCAACCTTGGCCACTTTAAGACTTGTGGACTTCAACACCCAGAATTCCTCAGCCAGCTTTGCTGGCTGAGGAATTCTGGGTGTTGAAGTCCACAAGTCTTAAAGTGGCCAAGGTTGGAGAGCGCTGCCTTAAACTTCTCAACGTTGTTTCGTGGATGGTAATAGAATTGGGGCTAATGAGGACTTTCCTGAAAGTTGATTTCCACCTATAACCATAGTTCTTGCTGTTTGGACCGATAATGCAAGAGTTTTAACTGCTTTCTCTTGTTATAATAGCAGTGCTTTCCTTTGCGATTGATACAATCCTATGTATCTTCACACTTTGAGGAGTTTAATCAGTCCTCAATGAAAATGTTTTAAGATGTGGCATTGTTTTAAAGGTGAGGGATTTACTTTTCTCCATTTCTTTCTTTATTTTTGTAGGTTTTTTTAATTTATTTATGAACATTTTGAATTCAGTGTATTGTCTGGGCATATCATTTTACAAAAGAAAAGAGAAACAAAGAAATAGTTACATGTATGCTAATAGAATGCAATAGAATTCTTTATTGGCCAAGCATGATCGGACACACAAGGAATTTGTCTTGGTGTAAATACTCTCAGTATACATAAAAGAAAAAATACATTTGTCAGAAGTCAAGAATCATAAGGTACAACACTTAATGATAGTCACAGGGTACAATAAGCAAACAATCATACTAGGAAACAGTCAGTATAAATCTTAAGTATTCAAGTGACAAAGTTACAGTCATACGGTCACAAGTGGGAGGAGATGGGTGATAAGGAGTGATGACAAAATTTAACAGTAATAGTACTGCAGACTTTGTCATAGTTGGATAGTGTTGAGGGAATTGTCCTTGTGTCTCGGTGTTCTTGTATGCAGTGCTCTGTAGTGTCATTTTGAGGGAAGCAGTTGAAACTGTTTATGTTTGGGATGTGAGGGGTCTGTAAATATTTTCACAGCCCTCTTTTTGACTCGTGCAGTATACAGTTATTATATTAATAACAATAGTAGTGGTGCAACAGAATGATTTTGACCAAACTTATCCTTAGGTTAGTTTATTTATAATCCTATTGATTATATTGGCATATAATCTAATTGGCATATATACACCATGTTTATGTTTAATGTATACATAGTAATAACCTTTCTTCATCTAATTTCTATCTCTTATCTCTAAGCATTCATAAAATCTATTCCAGGTTAAGTAATATTCTGTATCTCTCTCCATTTCTTTCTAACTTTGCCTGACTTACCCTGAATTTCTTCTCTCTTCAGAAATCCCATCACCTACATGTGTCCCCAAATTTCCTAGTCTTTCCTTTTTCTCATTCCCTCTTTTCTCATGCAGTAGATTGGTTTTGTGATTCAATCTTCGTTCATGCTGTCTATATGACCAAGCCATCCCAACATACTTCTTTTGTAGGCTATGCCTTTTGTGTTCAATCAGCACACATTCATTCCTGATACTTAAGTATACTTTTATACTTAAGTTATCCTTTTTAATTACATTCACCTTTTTCTTTTTCCTGACATTCCAAACTCACTTCCATATAAAAAAAGGAGAAATGTGTTCATTAGTCCCAAGAAATAACTATGCTATCCTTATATGCCATTTGTAATTTCTTGAAATTATCTTCTACCAAAGCATATAAATTCACCTACTTCCTCTTTTTCTCACCATTTATAAACAACCTGTAATTGTTTAGTAAATTTTACTAAATCTTTTCAGTATCATGTTGTTTTCTGTAAATATTTGTGTTCTTAACCAACAAATGAGCATCAGCTATATATAAATATATAGCTATATATAAAAATACTCATTTGTTGGTCAAAAATACAAATATTTACAGAAAATATTAGCATACTGAAAAGATTTACAAAATATATATATTCTAATTCTTAGGCAACAAAATCTCAAACATCACAAGCATTTTTAAATATATATCCATTAATATATTAAACAGCATGATGCATATATTTATACTTAAGACATACTCTACTTCCATATTAAATTAGTCTTGTCATATTAGCAATCAGCTTTCAACACCAATATTTTATCATTAAAGCCTATTTACTTTTCCATATCCTTAATTTAAAAATAACAACCTTTCTTATATTCATTTTACAGTAACCTGCTAAAGAGCAAAATTCTATTCTGAACCTTTCATGCGGCACTGCACAGCCCAAATTTTGCACATTGTCGCTTTTGATCAGTGTTGTGTGTGTTGAACTAATTAATTCCTATTTAATTTAGTTGACTTTTCATTAGTAGAGAGAGATGAATAGTAATGGAGATTTCCAGTAATTAGATACACATGTGGCCTTCATACACACATTAAAGCCCCTGTCCCACTGCACCAACGGATGCAAAGAGGATGTAAAATGCTAAAAAAAGCTTGCCATCCGTTGGAAAACGCTATGCACCTGT